>OZ038475.1:6677463-6692463 GCA_964036315.1 Acanthosepion esculentum | reverse complement strand
GTCCGACATAAATGTTTATTTAGAAATAAATTCAAAAGATAAAAAGTATAAAAAGATATTTAATACAATATCCCATAAGTAAATGAATGAAAATCTGGTAATATAAGCTCCTTACCTTTACACAACATCTCTCTCTCTCTCACTCACTCACTCACTCACTCACTCACTCACACACACACACACACACACACACACACACACATATTTTGGTAACCTTTCCACTCGAGACAATTTTTTATTGCTTCCCAGAAACCTTACTTTCCATTGTCATCTACATCTTTAATGATAGAGCATCAGTTTTCTGTTGTATGAATATTTGGGAGGCTGTGGGATATTTCATCAATTTGATTTATTCAAGACCTTTTTGGCAAGCAGAGCAAATTATCATTGCATGAACTTATACTCTAACTTGAAGCCGCTTCATAGTGAACTGTATCAATCAAAAAAGTATTATTCTCATACCGCCTATGATTCCTGGAATGTCTTTAACCAATGTTCTTAATATTCTGCATTTTTTCTTCAATCTCTAAAATCCTTACACAAACTTCGAATATTTCCTTGCTGCTTAATCCACTTTTCTTGATTTTCTAATTTTTCTCATATCGCTTTTTTTCTTGTCTTTATTTTATCAATTTATTTCTTTTTTTGGTTGTTACGTTTTTCTTTTCATCTTTTTCGCAATCTCTCAGGTTATTTCCAAACACTCAATACCCTTATAATATCTTGTTTTACTTTTAAGGCTAGATCTCTCTTACGATTTCTGGCAAAATAAATACTAACAACAATACAATGTAACAAACAATACACAAGTTGCATAATAAAATCCTACAGTACCAAACAAGTTATTGTAAATGTTTCTAATAAAACAGATAAGCTGAAATTCATATGGTATATTTAATATCGAAATATATCTTGTAAGATTCACAAATACCAATTTGACTTATGTGATAAACTCTTACATATTGCAGTGTATCGTTTGATATTTTCAATATGGATATTCTGCTAGTGTCCTCCACTTTTCAAATGGTCTCTTTAAAATGCTGTTTCTTTTGTCATCTTTAAAATATGTCCTTTGTAAAGTATGGCTATATTTTTGTATGAGATCCAATTGGGATGCAATTCAGTTGCAACGTGAAGAACATCAATTTGATGCTTGGATAAGGAATTGTTATGAACCGTTTCAGAATGAGAATATTCCAAATAAGCCTCGAAGAGAAGCCATGAATGTCGTCATAGAAAAATGCGAAAGATAATTTTAGAATAACAATTCACTCTTTTAGAAAATTTATTTATCCAAATTAATCTTTTTCAATTGCTGGATGAGATTTATCCAAGTTAATCTTGTCAATTGCTGGACGAGATTTATCCAAGTTAATCCTGTCAATTCTCCAACTTTTCCCAACATTTAATCAACATACAGAATTTATTTACACTGTTTACATTGTTTGGATGGTTGTCCTTATCTTTGTTGTCATATTCACGACGTTTCGGTCGTTGTACCCTACGGCCTTCTTTAGACGACTTTATTTCGTCCACGGGTGTATATTGTTCTCGTTCCACCGGCCATGCCTCTTCCGGATGTCTCAGTATCAGTTATTTCCCTTTAATTCAACTCTCCAAGTTTTGGTTCACCTGTGGCCAGATACTGAACTCACAACTCTTTGGATCAAGTTATTGTATTACTTCAACCTAGGCTTTTATCTACTGGGCCAGTCCGAACAATGTCAATAGCGTAAATAGTTACAATATCTCATCTGAGAAATATAGACAGATATACAGAGTTTATTTAAAGATAATCGTTTGTTTTGTTTAAAGTTGAAAGTAAAAAAAGCTAATAGCCAGTCTACTGCAAAATACTCAGATTTTGTATCACAACATTTACTTCAGATTTGCCAATTAAGAAAAAAATATTTTTTTATTTGTCTGCGTATGAACAAAGTACGCCGAAAGACTCGGAGATGTATACACATGTATAAAGAACGGTGTGAAAGGCCAATTCAGCTGATCATATGTCAATGTTACATGTTCGTAACCAGTCTCGAAAAAGGTCGTAAACTTCTTTCATTCTACCTCGCATGCTCACGTCCGCAGACATCAAGACATGTTGAACACTTTTTGTAGCTCTCCGCAAGTGCAGCTTGGGTCGTATGCGAGACCGACCTTGTGCATGAAAGCCCCGTATCCCAAACGGAGGCGATTCAACTGACTCAATGGCCTCACTGTATATCACGGCCTGCTGGACGGGGAGATACGTCAGCGATGAACCGTTTTACTTGGTTGTCAGTATTCGTACAACTTGATTACCAAATCTTCGCCCATTTCTCGAGATGAGTACCAGCGCTTTTTCCCGTGAGAGACCACCAGCAACTTAATAACAGTTTACGTGACCTCAGCCTTCCTGGAGTGGGATTCTACGTTGTGCTTAGGTAATGTAGAACGTGAGATGTGTTTTCATAGCCCCTGTTGAATAACTGTATCGTTAGCTTATCTCTTCATAGATCTGGGGGCGGGATTTCACACATCACAGGAACGAAGTATATCAGAGTAGACTTGGGATTCGTTCATACTGGAATTGACCTTTCGTATGTGTCAGCTATGGGATCATATAGACACACAGGACTCTGCAGTTGAGAAACCAAAAGCTAGTGTAGTGGGGTACGAAGGACACGTGTAAATCTGGTTAAACATTTTTAATCTTCTCTTTATACATCAACAGGGACACAATCAGAGTGTAAGCGCTGTGACAGTCATCCAAGGGGAGTCAGCGTTTGTTACGGTTGGAGTTGACCATTTAGTTATCAAATGGTCCATGGAAAATCACAATGTCACCTGGAAAATAATGCTTGAGGTAAGCGATGATTTCTCTTGGCATTTATTAAGTTTACATTGCCAAAGGCAAAAATAGACGATCTTTAAACATAAATACGGTTGAATATTGCATGAAAATTATGCATCTGAGTAAATTCTTTCTTTTTTTTTTCGCTGTGAACGAGTTCGGTCAAAGATTTTTATCATTTTGTTTGAAGTTGCGAATATTTGGAAAAGTCTTGAGCCACATCTCACGAAATCCCAATCGCAACTTCGCCGAATTTTGGCTCATCCTAATCAAAATAATTTTGTTTTAATTACAATATACGCACGCACACACACACACACACACACACACACACACACACACACACACATATATATATATATATATGGTGTATGGACACTGAAATAGATTGTTGCCTCTGCGTGTTGATTTCAATGTACACTTTGATATTTACATGAGCTCTACCCCTTATATTGATCACTTTTATGCATAAATATAGCATACCTTTAAAACTATATTTTATCAGATAGTTAGATAGATAGATAGTCTCCACAGTCTATACCTATAAACGATCTGATATTGAGCGCTTTTCACCTAGAAATAGCGCAGGTTTTAACAGTGTGTGTGTGTAATGAATTCCAGGCCACGCTCAGTAGGTTATGGCCATATGTGTAAGGGATGAGTTTTGTTTTTTATTATAAGGATTTCTATTATTTTAGGTGTTTTCTTTTATTTGTAGTTAGAAATGAGTCTTATATTTGTGTTTTTGACGGGTATGTTGCGTATCGAAGTTGAGATATTATAATGTTAATTTAAAAGGGTTCTTATGAAGATTATATATATATATATATATATATATATATATATATATATATATAACCAAAGTTACATCACTGGAGGGCAGAACATCTTTACGAATGGAAATTAAAGGATTTTATACAGATGTTCTGCCAATCCCACATCATATTAGCTCAGTGATCTATAATTATAAATACCAATGCGATACCGAATATACTAGCAGAACTAATTAGAGGTTGGAGACTAAGACTGATCAGCAAGTATCACCTGAGATCCGTCGGGGTCAGTATAAAAATTTGCATACACTTCTGAGTACTTCCGGCTCTGCACTCCCAGAACACTATAAATTATCTGATTTGTGTTTCGTCTTTTACCAGGTATTTTTTAACACTGTCTGAGAATTATGGAAACCATTTATATTGAGTCTAAGCAGCCTTCCCTCTGTAAGCAGATGGTTGCTTAGTCTTAATGTAATCAGTCTGTGATTTATACTACTGATTCGCTTGTAGTATTTTTATCCTCTTTTTTAGTCGTTGTGTACATATTTGTTTTACAGTCGATTGGCTCTGAAGAGCGATAAGCGGATAAACCGTTTTTGTCATTTCTTTTCTTTTTTTGTTGTTATATTTTTTGTTCCATCACTTTACTGCGTTTTTCTTATCCTTGCTTTTCTTAATTTTTTGTTTTTATATATTTTTATATATATCTATACATACTTTTAAAATGTCCGTTTATAAACCCTAAATGAAGTTATTACACGCCCAACAGAATATTTAATTAATTATATTATTTTTAAAAGGTTTGATCTTATTATGAACACGTTATCATTTCTATCACTCATCTCTAACAAAGACAAATAATGTCTTTGATAAGGGTAACGCTCTTCTATTAGCACATTTTTCTCTTTATTTCTTAACAGGGTCCGTGCACCTGTGTGAACATCGACCCACAAGGAGACATGCTAATTGTTGGGACATCTATTGGTCGATTGCATATAATCAATACTTACGATGGCCTTCCGATTACTTCTTTACAGATCAGTACAGAACCAATCAGCTCTCTTCAGTTTTCGCCAAGTACGTCTTCTCTTTTTTCCCTTAAATCTCCACAATCATTCAGATAAATTATAATCAATGTAATCAATACCAATCGATTGATATTCGATCACTTCAATGCAGATTAAGAGTTAACCAATCAAAATTGTTTATAGTTTTTTAAATCCCAGTAATTTTGATCATTTGTTGGGTTTTTAACTCTCTAAAAGGTGGCTGAGGGATGGCCGTTAAGCTCAATATCAAGTCGTTCTTTATTTATAAAACTAATTATTAACAACTAAATAAGGGGAAACTACTCTGTAATTAACCAAACTCTAACTACGTTTAAAATTGTACAAATCTACAAATTTCAGATCCGCAGGTGGGAAGTATTAAATGTTTATTGTATATGTTACAATTAAAAAAATATTTTTCTACTAACGTGTGAGAACATTCATTATGCGTGAGGAAAAAAAGAAAAATAAATCAAAAGGTAATTCATTTTTTTGCATAAAATAATGATACCTGGGAATTGATATTGCAATTTTGTTTATTTTTATATCAAAGTATGTAATAAAAATAAAATATTATTTCACAGGTTTCAATATTTTCTGTAGAATTTTTTTTCCTTTCAAAGATGATACTTTTCTTTTCAGTTTTAACCACAAATGTACAAACATACAAAACCCGGATCATTTTATAGGTGTAAAGCGCGGACGCAGACCTCTTACTATTATTATTAATATTAAGTTTCAAACTGAACTGGAAATTGTTTTATTCGTAGGGTTAGAGCATTTTAACGGCTTTTCCCTTGTTTTTTATCATTTCACTCCTAGCAAGACGATAAAGCCACTAAGACGCACAGTGTTAGAGAGAGAGAAGGAAACTGATAAAATGTTATTGAGGTGAAATAGGACATTAAAAGACCTAGATTTAAGAAGACAGAAGATGACGATTGGCGTTGCATTTAAATTTTTGAAGATCATAGTATGACGGGAAAGGAAAAGAGAGTCCCACAAACGAGAATTACGAGAGAAGAAACTATTAACTTAGAGCTCACGGATACATCTAGCAGTTTCAGCAGTAAAATGAGACCTAGCTGCCGATCTAGTACTGCGATTAAATCTCCTAACCAAGATTTTGCTACAATCTACTGTTTTGCTGTATTACGGTGACAAACACGCCCACAAGCAGAAATCGGATCATTTTAATATATATACAATTACTATCTTTATAATCAATGTTAATGATCGCCATTCGATCACGCTGATAGAGATTAATGGTGAACCAATTGACACTTATCAGTAAATCAACCAATCGCTCTGTTATAATCTGTTTGTTATCATCTTTGTTTTGATTTCTCTAGTGAGTAGAAAAACGAGGCTTATTTAGTGTCTGCCATGCATTAGTTTCCGACAAAAGAATCATGCTACCCCGCTCTCTTTGTTTTGGTTTTCCTCTACTTCTTTCTCCAGGCACCATACTCTCTCTCTCTCTCAAGACACAGTTTAGCGAGCCCTGCACTAAATCTTTTAAGGTGTTCAAATAGCTTTAAGGATTTGATACGGACGGTATCGAAGAACGGAAGCAAATTGATTATTTTCAGTTTGCCTCTCAGTTTTGCGATCTGTGACAATGCACATCTTATGATTTCGGAATGTTTCATTTTGATCTGAAAGATTTTGAGTCCTTATCTCGCAATCTGAATCATATTAAACAATGTGTATAAAGTAGCGTTGACTGGAACTCTTGTTGATTTATTTTAACATCTAACCAAAATTCAAAGAACAATCTGCAATGTTATCGCTCCTGACCTGGCATCTCGACGTCAGTCACTTTCTCGGCGCCGTAACTTAGCTTCCCTGTTCCTTTCTCTAAAAATACTTTCGTGGTAATGTTCTGATGAACTTTCCTCTATGGTACGTAGACTTTATGAATTTAAGCATGGTATTAGATTGGCGACAAGGTCTGATTATTTTACAATTAAAATGGCGAGATGTAAGCTAAGATACTTCACAGTACGTGTAATACTTCACAGTTCTAGTAAGTCGATATTTGGCTGTTGTGCGCATGCGCAAACATGTCCGAGGAAAGAAGCTAAACGCTGGTTGGAGAGAGTACTGTCGCTCACGCAATGCCGACTCTGTTGTCCGAGACTAGGGTCGTGTTGATTTTTGACTCAGCGTGTGTCGTGCTTAAAAACCGTGTACCATATTTTTGATTCTGATCAAATATAGATGACTATCATGTTTCCAACTATTCTATTTAATTCATTGTTTTGTTTTGTTTTATGTACAGAAAATATTAATAATTTAACCCTGACCTACTTGGATCCTCAGGAAATAAGTTCTGTGACAGTAAGTGAACTTCAACAGCTTAAGTTTTCACAATTGTCTCTCTATGAAAAAGTTACAGTTGAGAAAAGAGGCCATTCAACACCTAATATTCAAATATCTCAGTCAGAAATAAGCAACAAGAAGAGGTATATTCGTAGCTTTAATTCTAAATAGTACCAACGGAAAAGGTTACCTCTTCGTCTCTAAAGTGAAAAATGTATTGTTTTGCTTCCCCTGTTTTCTGCTTCGAGGTGATATAACGTGGACAAAAGACACTTTTAGAAATATAAAGAAAATGAAAGAAAAAACTGAAAAACATAGATGAGCTGTATGCTAATAGTTTCTTTTCTCGCTTGTGGGACTCTCTTTCGGTTTCTTGCTTTCCAGTCAAGTTTGATCTTCAAATATTTAAATACAATGTCAGTCGTTATCTTCTGTCTTCATAATTCATCTTCTTTTATTGTTCCCGCTCCTTAATTTTTTGTCTCGTATTTTTTTACACTTAGTAACCACTTGCGTCTAAGTTGTTTTATTGCCTTGCTTGGGGTGAAATGATTAATAAAAAAAATTCAAAACAAATCTTCCAAGCATTTAACAGATGACCGATGTACCTTGCTGTGTTATTCATGACATTTCTAATGTGGATTATCTGAAGGCGCTTTAAAATAATTATTTAATCAAATACTGGTGAAACAGAAACGGTACAGTTATAAAAAGAATCTTGGCAAGAGATCGTTTAATAAATTATACATATTTTATATGTGGCCAATGCCTGTATATTATTTATACCATGTGGAGATTTCATATTTTACAAATAGCAAACTGATCATTAACCTGAATGCCTATTTCAAATAAGAGCTAATATTCATCTTATTTATAACATTTAAGAGCCGCAGGTTTTATGCACTGATCAATAAAAGGGAAGATTCTATTTGAAGTTAAACTTTTCATTTTTCGAACAATTGTATGGAAATCAAATACGAGCGAAAACTTAATATTTCTCGGCATTAGTGCGACTAAGTTAGACAAGGCTCAAACGTCAACGTAACAGTTTGAATATTTTCCCTAATTCAATTTGAAATAATAATATTTATTGCTTTAGATTATCACAAGTATTGAATAAGATACAAGATATTATATATTTGCCATCGCTAAAATTCAGTATATAATAATGAACTTGAACAATCCTGTATCAGGAATAACAATTTCAAGTATTTATTATACTGAACTAATTAACTAAAACACCGACTGTTTTTGCGTTCATCCAGTTCAGTCCAGGCAATCATTTTCTCACAATATTGTGATAAAGGATCAGAGATATTTCCAAGCCTACAGTAATCCAGATTAAACAAAAACATTCTAATTGCATCATGAAGGTAGAAATAATCCCTTAATCATCAGCTGCTATCGTTGAGTGGGAACATGAACAATTCGCGCGTTATATTAGATCCTGATACCACAGTATAAAAACTCCATGTGTGTATATATATATATATATATATATATATATATATGTGTGTGTGTGTGTGTGTGTGTGTGTGTGTGTGTGTGTGTGTGTGTGTGTGTGTGTGTGTGTGTGTGAACAAAATAACACCCATACATGGAATACTGAATTAACAGATACTAACAGGGATATAGAGGGTCGTCTTGAATTTTTAGACGTAGCATTTTCATTCTTCCACACTCTATTCAGTGAAATAGCCTCGTATTTGTTGACTGAACCCATGTTCTCTCCAGTCTTCTCTGGAATAATTCAAAGATCCAAATGTCGAATATCCACATCATAACTATAAATTATTTATTCTGAAAAGTTCAGGCAATATTTATTGAAAAGACCTGCGACGAGTTATACAGTATGTCTTTTCTAATTAACATAAAATATCATTAATCTATTTTTCTTTCCTACGTACTTCGACGTAACTGAAGGATTAGCACGCTTATTTTGCCAAATGAATCACGACTGAGTAGTGAGTTCGATTCTCGTTGGTTGTTACATAGATGAGGACTTGTGCCACATCTAAGCTATGTTTAGTAAATCACCATTCTTTATATTTCCTAAACATGGCATAGTATGGAATAAGACCAAATGGTGAGTGAAAAGAGAGAGATGAAGATTTTGGTGGGGAGAGAACATTCTTTCTTGCTTTGAAAATCAATATTCAAAATTTAATTCGAGCAATTATAGGAAAGGCGTAAGTATCTCAGCTACAAAGCAGGCCTACAAATCATTATTCCGCTTAAGTAGTTTAGCATTCTTTTCCAAAAAGTACTAATCCCATTAGTACTGATATCCATGTGATGCTGTAGCAACTCCCGATAAAATTAAAATAAAATAAATTATAAAAATAAACTATATAAACATAAAAAGAATTAAAATTAAAATAAGGCAATTGCACTTTCTTTTAAAGCATATATTTTCTCTCCTCTTCCAACTAATGAGAAGGCAACCCTCAAATAAAAGAATCAAAAACTGAACCTGACCGATAAACGGCAGAAGTTTTCTGAAAAGAGCCTAGACTTTTGTGACTAGAAAACTACCAAAACAAGAGAGGCGCCACGCATAATTTCCGCGATATCAAAAAAAAATTTTATAGTCACTTAGTTTTATTTCCGAAGTTACAATGAATAATACTAATAATAGTGTCTCTCGGGCACTTCTCTGCAATGCTAATCCTTTTATTATTGATTTCCATATGGCTCCTTCGTAATATTTTCCATTTGGTATTTTAATCTCATTATATTTGCTTTTTATATGGTGCTCTTTAGTAATTATATTCATGCGGTACTAATATACTTAGCACTGATTTCCAAAAGGTACTAAACTGATTTCTATATGGTACTAATCTACCTGGTAATTGTTTCATAATGATACTAATCTTCATAGTACTTACTTCTATATGGTACTATTCTCCTGGGTACTGATTTCTAGGACTCAATAGTATTGTTACTTGATTCTATGTCGAAAGCTGTTCTTTCGTCATTTCAATCATTGCAATTAAACCGAATACTCAATGGAAATGTGGAAACATTATTATATTATTTGTGAAAAAAAATCCGCCGACTCCCAATTTTATTCAAATCTAACTGCTGTTTGCTAAAAGTATAATAGATTTTCTGGCTTTAAAAAGAATAAGAATAACATTTTTGAATCATCCGAACCTAAGCAAGGTTATAAAAGCCACTGAGGTGCGAGTGGTTAGTGAATGTGAAAGAAACTGAGAAAATGTTAAGAAAAAAGGACAATAAAAGAACAGATTTCAAGCAGACAGAAGATGACGATTGATGTTGCATTTAGATTTTTCAAGATTGTAGTTGGCAGGAAAGCAGGAAATCGGAAAAGAGTTCCACAAGCGAGAAGTGCGGGAAAAGAAAATATCAGAAAATGTCTATTTTCTTATTTTCGTTATTTTTATATTAAGTTAAAAAAAATGTATGCGCTTTTTTAGGTTTGTGTGTGTGTGTGTGTGTGTGTGTGTGTGTGTGTGTGTGTGTGTGTGTGCGTTTGTTTGTGTCTCTCTGTGTGTTTGTTTGTATCTCTGTCTCTGTGTGTGTGTGTGTGTGTGTGTGTGTGTGTGTGTGTGTGTGTGTGTCTGTAAGTGTGTTTGTTTGTGTATGCGTGTGCGCGCGTGCGTGTGTGTCTATGTGCGTGTATACCTGTATGTGCCATGGTCATTTCTTCTTTTCATGATTTTCTTGTCTCCTCATTTTTCTTGTCTTCTCCCCGAAAGAGAGAAAAAGAAGGAAAAACAAAAGTGAGAGAGTATGAACGCTCTCACCGTTCTTTTGCCTCTCTCTTTCTCTCTTTCGGATCTGAGTGTCAAAAGATGTTATACAATGTTACATCCGGTGTCAGTGACAGGACTTATTTTTAGGGTAATTTTTCTCGAATATTCTAGGTTTTTCTATATATATTCTATAGTCTGTGAAAATATAGGCGAATTCCGATTTTTTTTTATTATTTCTTGTTTAAATAACTATTTTTATTTATTTCTTGTTAAATAATTATTTTTAAAAAATGAGTGTGTGTGTGTGTGTGTGTGTGTGTGTGTGTGTGTGTGTATAACACTGCATAGTGACTGGCAGTTTCACGCCTTAAGCGATCATGAGACCATTCTAAACAGTCACCACCGCCCTACTTCCATGAATATTACAAATTTTAACCAAATAAATATATCCGTGGTTCTCCTTTGAGTTTGTCTTGGTACTCAATTCACCAAAAGACCCTGTCAATTACAGCCACTCCCCAAAACGTTTACCCGAACCTTGATTAGAGAGAACTGTCACTGCTTTGATGTTCTACATACGACTCTTCGAAACTAATTAAAATCTGATTTCCCCATCGCATCTTACTAACAGATCTTTCTTTTAACAAATGCACAAGCAAGGATCTGGAGTCTGAACACAGCCAATAATTACGACTTATAAATCACAATCATTTTAGTTAGTTATCAATTATCGTTTTCCACTTAAGATTTCTTTCTGATGTTAAGATTACTGATTAACTGAAAAATCCCGCTAAATGGTCAAGGTTTCATTCTGAATACATCAGTGTTTCAAACGCATTACGACAATGGCCTCATATAAAATAGAAACAAACTTTGAGCTTTTCTCATCAGATTTTCATTAATTTCACTAATCATTTGGAGTAATATCACAACATTTTCATCAATGAGTTTTCTGACCTTTCGTTGAAAACAAAGCTTAGGGCAAGAATTTGAATAATTCAATAATCTATAGACTCGGCTTAATGAATGTATACTAGGACTTCAGACAATAAATATTCAATGACTATTAAGACTATTTTTGGTATAATAGGCGCTACTTGAATGAGTTCCAGCTTCTTATTCAATACGCTTAAAGTTTTCAGAAAAATTATTATAGCTTTTAGAATTTCACTTTTTCCCTCTGTATTTTCCTTATTCATGTCTTGTCAAAAGGATTACAAGAACATTATTTATCAGGATGTCTTTAATCTCAAACGCCCACACGCAAACAAATTCTCCCAAAGGGCATATATATATATCTCAAATGGATTAAATAATATTTATGTTGGTCACACCACAAACTCGCTTTCAAGACGCTTAACTCTACATTTAACTGATAACTCTAACATTTTTAGACATTTAAAACAACATGCCTGCCCGCGTACTCAATTCCGGAAAATCCTTGTTGACAACACAATTTATACTTAAACATGAAAATAATAAACAAAAATTTAAAATCCTTGAAGCTATATACATAAAACAGTTGAAACCTAACCTGAACAAAATAAACTATGAAATCTCCACAAACATTCTTAAATGCCTATAATCTCTAGCGGAAGCCATTGGTTTATACCAATGGCTTCCCATACTTAATACTTCTCGTTTTCACTCTCGCGTGGTCATGTGTGACGTTGTAGTGGGACCATGCGGTGTGTGAATGTGACAAGAGAAGATGAGTTATCTCTAGGTTATGGCTTCTGCTGGCCGGTCCAGCTACATAAGAATGTTGGACTTTAATGGAGTCCAAAGAAAGCAAAAGAAAACAAACAAGACCGATATATGTGTACAAAACAATTATATATTAATGATAAATAGATTAAAATACGAATTACAAATACATAGAAGACATGAATAAAATGTTACAGTGTCTGGATGGAAAGTTGTGTGTTGAATTGAATGTCCATACGGGTGTGTATTTTGTTTTAGCGTGTTCCCAGAATATGGGAAACGCTGGTTGTGTATAAGAGTTCACATATTGGAAATTGTAAGAGAAAGTTTTATATACCTCGCCTCAATCGGCAAGGTTGCGGCCCGCGGCCTGAGTTGCGGTAGTTGCTCACACGTGCGTGTAAGCAGAGAAAAGAGAGCAAGAGGCGAAAGGTCAGCCAGTATTTATACTCCCGGGAGAGAGAGACCCCTGTTGACGGGTTATGGAAATGAGGAGGAGCGAACTGTGACAATACCTCCCCTCTGGATTAAAAGTTGTAGGAAACGAATTTTTAAAATGTAAAAAGTTTTGAAGATTATTCTTGTGTGCTGAAAAGAAAATGTGTCCGTTGTTGCGATGCGTGCTTCGATGAATGTGTTTGTGTTGTCGGGGTTGTATATTTCTCTAGTGAGTCAGAGAAACGTCGGTAGTGTTCAGCGTTTATCCACGTTGAGTTGAATTTGTCGTCCCGTCAACCTGTTTGCTGTCCTCGTCGTACTTTTGCTTGAAAAATGAGGTTGTTTTGGGGATGCGAGTATAAAATTTGCGCCCAAGATTTAAGCAGCGTTGTGTGAAGTTGGGTTGCTGGTCAGCGACGATTGTCGGCCAAGTGAATGATGAGAAGTGGGTCGCGTTGCCATGTTGAGCTGATGTGGAATATCTACCGAGTGTCGAATGAAGGTTGGGAGAATTTGCTGTATTGACGATGGGATATCGTTTTCGCAAAATTCGTAGATAATTCGTCTTGCATCGATGTAGGATGAGAAAGGACAGTGAGTCGCCTTTGTGATGGGGTTCACACTTTCTATTTCAGTTCAGAAGAGGGTTGAATTTAGTTTATAAAAAATGGCGTCGTGTTCTGTTTGGTAAGCCGGGTGAAGTTGAGGTCAAGCGTTGCCGAGAGAAAGAAAAGGTCAAGCAAATATAGACCAGTAGAAAGAAAGAGTTGTAAAGGCTTGCTTGTAGTAATAATTGTTACCACGTGTTAATTCCTTTTGCGTGTAGGAGAAAATTATTTTGTAGACATGTTGTCTGAATTAAAAGTTCTTTTGTTAATAGTTCTGCGTGCGTACGATAGACAAGTTTCCGATATTGGTGCTGTATGTTTCTCTCATTTGAAAGGTTTGTATCAGAATTTGTTCGCACATATATATCGTCCCGTGTGCGTGTTCGTATCACGTCAGGGTAGTCACCATTTGTAGTGGACCATGCGGTGTGTGAATGTGAGAAGAGAAGATGAGTTATCTCTAGGTTAAGGCTTCCGCTGGCCGGTCCAGCTACATAAGAATGTTGGACTTTAATGGAGTCCAAAGAAACAATCAAGACCGATATACATGTATGCGAACAAATATATATTAATAACAAATAGATTAATACACGAATTACAAATACATTGAAGACATGAATAAAATGTTACAGTCTGTATGGAAAGTTGTGTGTGTGTTGAGTTGAATGTCCGTACGGGGTGAATTTTGTTTTAGCGTGTTCCCAGAATATGGGAAACGCTGGTTGTGTATAAGAGTTCACATATTGGAAATTGTAAGAAAAGGTTTTATACCTCGCCACACACGCGCGGTTGCGGCCCGCGGCCGAAGTCGAGATAGTTGCTCGCACGTGCGCGTAAGCAGAGAAAAGAGAGCAAGAGGCGAAAGGTCAGCCAGTATTTATACTCCCGGGAGAGAGAGACCCCTGTTGACGGGTTAAGGAAATGAGGAGGAGCTAACTGCGACAACGTCACTAGCTACGACGCGTTTTTCGCTTCCTTGGCTCGTAAATAAGAGTTTGTCGTTACTTTGAGCTTATTCAAACAGCAACGGCGGGCCATTATTGTGGTTTCGTAAATGTGTTGTTTGATTTATTAAAATTGTCATGTTTGATAATGGCTTATGTAAGCCGATAGCTTAGATTGGATTCAAACATGTGTCAATATGATGTTTTCCTTTCGGCTTTCAACGATAATGTGATTAAGCTTATCAGACAATACGAAAGGAACTTACTTAAAATAAATAGACAAAACTTGTCTATATTATTTAATGAAACATGCATTAATATATATATATATATATATATATATATATATATATATATATATATATATATATATATATTATGTGTTATTTTAATACCTATACTCTGGCGTTGTGAAAAAACCGGGATAATACAATCTGCAAATAAAAATATATTTGAACAAGCCGATATCAGGGGGAAAAAATCAGTAAAAAAAATAAAAGATTAAAGACATCCGTGTTGGTCGAAAATAATCAATCATCACCGGAATTCCTAAAAAAAAAACAAAAAAACAGAGTAAATTAAGTAAAAAAAATAC
>OZ038475.1:6427463-6664963 GCA_964036315.1 Acanthosepion esculentum | reverse complement strand
TTTTATGCTCAGTTTGAAAACTTAGATTCTGAACATAATTTTTCTTTAAACATTTTTGGTGATAAACGAAAAATATATGAAGTTTCTTACAACTGAGACATACCTTCTGTTAAGTTTCAAATTCTGTTAAATTTTCATATATACCTATTGCATATACATTTCTTATACAGGGTGTCCATAAAGTTCGTGTGCACTTTAAAAACTTTATAACTTTATTTGTATTTGCGATAGAAATAATCTGTAAAATATGTTATAAAGTTTAATGTACCTAATTTTAAGTATAGCTAAAATAACTAATGTGATTTCAGGCATTACTGCAAATCAGTTGGCAAATGTTTTCCGTGAACTGCAAAATCTTATTACTCTTTGTATTGCTAATGATGGGGGACATGTGGAAACTTAAATAAAATTTCAATAAAACCTTAACAAATATAGATTTACTTCTTTCTAATCCTTTTTACAAATTATTTCTATCGCAAATACAAATAAAGTTATAAATTTTGTAAATGTTCATATAGGCATTACATATATCAGTACGGTGGAGTAATATCGGCTCAGAATGAGGAATCGGGGAGCTGAGTTCGAATTCCAGTGGAATCCATTACATTCACTTATGTGCTAATACTCTTGTAAAAGGTATGAATCCTCTTCTTCTCCACCCAGCTATTGGTAAATAGCAAGAGAGACCGGGTTCTATAGCCTTGGATGGCTATAGAACCCGATCTGTCTTGCTATTTAGCAATCCGAGTTCGAATTCCAGTCAAATCCATTACATTCCCTTACATGCTAATACCCTTGGAAAAGGTATGAATCCTCTTCTTCTAAAACTATGGGTAAATAGCAGGACAGACTGGGTTCTATAGCCTTGGATGGCAACTGGTCTACCGCAGAAAGAAATGGCAACCTACTGCAGGAAAAAAATCTGCCTCATCAGTTATGTATCGAAAGATACATGATCGCCTAAGCGTGTATCACGCATGGCACATAACTGACTGAATCGTGCATGACTCATTTTTGTAAGTCCAGATCTTGTTTTTGACGTTTATTACTAGGCAATCCCAAGCTACTAACAATCAGTATTTTATAATATTTATAACAAAATATCTTTGTACATATATTTTGTAGATGAATCATACTTGGCTGCAGGAAGTCAAGATGGCAAAATTACTGTCTTCAAAGTTCTTTACGATGGACAATTTTACCGTAAACTCGGAATCCTTGATGTGAGTATTAATTAGAAACATATTTTAATTTCACTCATTATGCATAAATATTCATTAAATAAAAGAAACACAAGTACATAATATAAATCAATGACGCTATACCTTCTTAAGAGATTTATCATTTTATATTAGAATTAATAATTTAAAAGAAAACTGATGAGTTTGGTATATCTTTTCTGATTGCGAGTAAGCATCGTAAAGAAAAACATTACATTGTATTTTATGTGGATGCAGAAGAGTATGATGGCTTTAAGAGAAACTTCATTAGAAGACAACGAAAAAAGGAAAGAGTATAGAAGGAAAGGAAAGAGTATAAAAGAAAAGGAAAGAGTATAGAAGAAAAGGAAAGAGTATAGAAGAAAAGGAAAGAGTATAGAAGCAAAGGAAAGAGTATAGAAGAAAAGGAAAGAGTATAGAAGAAAAGGAAAGAGTATAGAAGCAAAGGAAAGAGTATAGAAGAAAAGGAAAGAGTATAGAAGAAAAGGAAAGAGTATAGAAGAAAAGGAAAGAGTATAGAAGCAAAGGAAAGAGTATAGAAGAAAAGGAAAGAGTATAGAAGCAAAGGAAAGAGTATAGAAGAAAAGGAAAGAGTATAGAAGCAAAGGAAAGAGTATAGAAGCAAAGGAAAGAGTATAGAAGCAAAGGAAAGAGTATAGAAGAACTAGACTGAAAAGGCAAAGAGAAAGAAAGGAAAAAAGAATATAAAAAAAGAGAAAGATTTACCTTATAAAGATAATCTAATTTAAAATTCTATAAACAGTGGAAGCCAAATTGTCTGTATTATTTGTGAAGATGACATTTAATGGGAGTTTTAAGTGAATCTTATGATAATAAAGTAAGATCTGGGTCTGGTAATTGATTTATAAGTCGATTCTATGCGCTGCTTACAGAATTTTCTCTATAATCCACCTGTGTTCACAATTGATTGAAAAAAGCTCAACAGATGAAGAACTTTCGCATTAAAAGAGTAGAGATTTTGCTTTTGCATGAATATTCGCTTCATAAAAACGAAAAGAAACAAAATTATTTAAAATCTTCAGAAATGTAAATCTTCAGATTTCTTTTACTTGTCTGGTGCTTTTCTTTCAATTTTTTATGAGTTTGTAAGCAAATGTTTTTTGTTCTGTCACTAGAAAATTTAAAGCTTAATATTTTTACAGACATTTTCATTCATAAACCACAAATTTCAGTAAACATAAGGAAGGGCCTTCTCACTATACAACATAAGGAACGGCCTTCTCACTATAGGACATAAGGAAAGGCCTTCTCACTATAGAACATGAGGAACGGCTAACTCACTACAGAAGATAAGGACATGCCTTCTCACTATAGAAGATAACGAACGGCCTTCTCACTATAGAACATAAGGAACGGCCTTCTCACTATAGAACATAAGGAAAGGCCTTCTCACTATAGAACATAAGGAACGGCCTTCTCACTATAGAACATAAGGAAAGGCCTTCTCACTATAGAAGATAAGGAACGGCCTTCTCACTATAGAACATAAGGAACGGCCTTCTCACTATAGAACATATGGAACGGCCTTCTCACTATAGAAGATAAGGAACGGCCTTCTCACTATAGAACATAAGGAACGGCCTTCTCACTATAGAACATACGGAAAGGCCTTCTCACTATAGAAGATAAGGAACGGCCTTCTCACTATAGAAGATAAGGAACGGCCTTCTCACTATTGAACATGAGGAAAGGCCTTCTCACTATAGAACATAAGGAACGGCCTTCTCACTATAGAACATAAGGAACGGCCTTCTCAATATAGAACATAAGGAAAGGCCTTCTCACTATAGAACATAATGAAAGGACTTCTCACTATAGAAGATAAGGAACGGCCTTCTCCCTATAGAACATAAGGAACGGCCTTCTCACTATTGAACATGAGGAAAGGCCTTCTCACTATAGAACATAAGGAACGGCCTTCTCACTATAGAACATATGGAACGGCCTTCTCACTATAGAACATAAGGAACGACCTTCTCACTATAGAAGATAAGGAAATGCCTTCTCACTATAGAAGATAAGGAACGGCCTTCTCACTATAGAACATAAGGAACGGCCTTCTCACTATAGAACATAAGGAAATGCCTTCTCACTATAGAAGATAAGGAAAGGCCTTCTGACTATAGAACATAATGAAAGGCCTTCTCACTATAGAAGATAAGGAACGGCCTTCTCACTATAGAATATAAGGAACGGCCTTCTCACTATAGAACATAAGGAACGACCTTCTCACTATAGAACATAAGGAAAGGCCTTCTCACTATAGAACATAAGGAAAGGCCTTCTCACTATAGAACATAAGGAAAGGCCTTCTCACTATAGAACATAAGGAAAGGCCTTCTCACTATAGAACATAAGGAACGGCCTTCTCACTATAGAACATAAGGAAAGGCCTTCTCACTATAGAACATATGGAAAGGCCTTCTCACTATAGAACATAAGGAACGGCCTTCTCACTATAGAACATAAGGAAAGGCCTTCTCACTATAGAACATATGGAACGGCCTTCTCACTATAGAACATAAGGAACGGCCTTCTCACTATAGAACATAAACATAACACGAGCGGCTAGTATAACAGGGATAAAAGAAATAACAAAACAGAAAATGTGCTCTTTAACAGGCTGCATGCCATCTCAAGGTTGGCTGATTTTGTTTAGCGACATATCAACACTTCTATGGGTTATGTAATGTATTTAATACCGAAATTGAAATATTTTGTACATAATTTAATATTTTCATGGTAAAGGTATGTTTATTAGATATATACTTTGTAGATCATAAAACATATTTACTGATATTTTCACTACAAAAATATATTCGCAATTTTTTTTATAAAAAATGTATCTTTATACTTTTTTAGCGTGGCACTGATTGTTATTTTGCTATAAAATTGTATTCTTGGTCGTTTGACCATTCTCTTGGTCAGCAGGTCATTTAAAATAACCTGTTGATTTGTTTGAAGGGGTCACTATTTGCCCATAGCTGGAACCCTAACAGATGCTACCAGTCCGGGTCAGAGTGGACTTGGGAACAACAGCAGTTGATGTGGTTCCACCTTCCTCAAAACTTCAACTCTCCCGATCAGAGGCCTCGCTGCCGGATGTAGTTTATCGTCATACCGAGGACGCAATCTAAAGTGTGGGGGGACCCTGATAAGAAAAAAGAAAGGCTTCTACCAAAATGGAACGAATGTATCAGAGAGTTCATCCATCTTAATAGAGGTGAGAAGCTTACAATGCATAAAAAACATTGCAACGCTCCTAGTATTAAAATCTGGCTAATATGAAGAGAAACAGAAATGCCAGGAAGATCTGAAAGTAAAGTGTAATAGAAATCATGACAACTTTTAGCGCTTTCGGGATTGATAAGGTTAGCGAAATGATAGATGAAATATATGACAGCGGTGAAATACCGGAGGACCTCAGTAGATCTTTGATAGCACGGTCAAAGAAACCAGGTGCAAACAAATGACAACTACATCGAACAATCAGGTTAATGAGCCACATAGGAAAACGTGTACACAAAACATATTGTATTGATTATACAAACACATCAATGATAATGTCTTTCAGTTGTGTTTCAAAACCATTTGAGCTCCTCGTCCGTTAAATTTACCAGCCATCGTTAAATTACCAGCCATCGTTAAATTACCACCTGTAAAACATTTATTATTATTATTTATTTAAAAATAAAAATTATAATGTGTTTTAATAAAAAATTATGAAAATAAAAATATTAACAATGATTTTAATTAAATGAATTCTAGAATCACTATTATGATAATGGTAATACTAGTCATTTTGGTATAATACTTACTGTATACCTACTTATGCACATGTATCATACTTCAAAGATCAATTGCGTTAAGAATTTATTTATTTGGATCTGTAATGAAAAGAAAGTGTTTTATATTCAGCAAAATGAAACATCCGTCTTATGTTAAGGAAACATTTCTAGATAGATGTATTGACAGTAGTGAAAAGAAAAAGATGCTTTGTTAAATGTTACTTTTTACAATGGGTATTAAGAAAATAGACGTCCAGAAAATAAATTTCCACATTTATTCTTAATTATTAATTTCTGTTTTTTAATCATATTTCTTTTTTACTGCATCTTTTACTCACACTGTTCTTCTACGTTCGTTAGTGTGCAGCGCGGGCCAGAAATCCAAACCTGTATACCAAATACAGAATGATGAATTTATTATTAAATGAAGCATTATTGGGTTCAAATAATGATAGCTATTGAGTTAATATAACCAATGGCCTTCGCTGTCTTATCAATAAGACAGCTACCGGGAATGGGCAGGTATCCGAGAAGCTACAACGAATAGACGGGTATCCGAGAAGCTACAAGGAATGGACGGGTATCCGAGAAGCCGCCCGTAATGAACAGGCTATCTGCGAAGCCGCCCGTAATGGACAGGCTATCTGCGAAGCCGCCCGTAATGGACAGGCTATCTGCGAAGCCGCCCGTAATGGACAGGCTATCTGCGAAGCCGCACGTAATGGACAGGCTATCTGCGAAGCCGCCCGTAATGGACAGGCTATCTGCGAAGCCGCCCGGAATGGACAGGCTATCTGCGAAGCCGCCCGTAATGGACAGGCTAACTGAGAAGCCGCCCGGAATGGACAGACTACCCGAGAAAAAAGCATATCGAAGCATATTCTTTTTTTACATTAGACGCTAACAAGAGCATAGAATGATGGTTTGAGAGTTACAATAAAAAAAAAATGAAATCTAAGAAATAGAAAGACAAAGTCATAACAGAGTATCGGCCAATAGTTAACAGTTTGTTTTCCGGGTGTGTTTTTGTAATGCCAACTAAAAAAATACCCTTTAGCTTTGCATCTCTTTATTTTCTTGCGTTTAACAGTGCTGTAACTTCGTTATGGTTCGATATAAAAATCAATCTACACACCTAGAAGAGATCGATATACTTTCCGATCGAAATACGATACAAGAGAAGATCCTGAATAAATGAAATCAAAATATTGAAGCATTTGTCTGTTTGCAATAAAGGCCTGTTGATCATACCTAACTTGTGACGGCACACTTATGCTACTTGGACAGAAACAGTTAATTGCGAGTACCTATGTATTTATTAAGAGCCTTTTATTGGAAACTTGTCCAGAGTTATCACTTTTAACAATACACCAATGTTGGATTTGGGCGGATAATACCGTGGTTATCAGTTTGGAAAAAGAGACCGTCAGACCATGTCCAAATCCAGATTAAAACTATTTTCGGATGAACCCAACTTTCTCAACACTTTATATTATTGACATCGTAACTATCGTCTTGTCATGGGCACGTCACGATGAAAGAAAACAATTGTTGACTGAGTACAGAGACAATGTACTCGTAATAATATAGCTAAGCAGCGCTGCTATATCTATTAACATTGACAGATGTCTGTCCTAACAATCATACATCGGACGTCAAAATTTTAATTTAAATGTTGAGCGTATCTGTATCGTAAACGTTTCGATGTAAATTATAATTGACATTTGTTTTATTTCCTCACACAATTTCTCATTTTTGTATATAAGATTGATTTTGATTCCATCAATAAAACCATCGTCTAAAGAAATTCTTTCTCAGAACGAAACGCGTCTCTACTCAGTTTTCTATCATGAAATTCGTTATTGTTTTACGACGATATCAATTGAATACACGAGCAATCTATTCATATTTACATACCTATGCAGAGCTGCTACATCTATTGTTAGTCTTGACAAATGACAATTATACCATCTATACCAATGCTATCTTGATTACTAAGTTATAGAACGTTATTATGCGAACTGCGGGATTTTAAATCCTTATAAGAACTAAATAGGAAGAATGACGGGTAAGAAGATTATGTAGCGCATGTCTTTAAAGTGAAAACAAAAAAAAACATGCCTACCTGTTTTGAAAATCAGTATTTTAAATTAAGCGAGTATTTAGGGTATTTGATATTTGTAGTACAATTTTCATTACTATCTACGACTAAATAAAGAAATGGAAAAATATGTTTAATTGCACCTAAAATAACAGATTCTTGTGTGTGTTAACAGTAAAACTGCGAAAAATTCTAAATCCCTTTAAGTTTTCAAAATTAGATGAAAATAATTCTCTCTCTCTCTCTCTCTCTCTCTCTCTCTCTCTCTCTCTCTCTCTCTCTCTTTCTCTCTCTCTCTCTGATTTCAGAAAGTCTCTTAATCTGGTTCTATAGCTAAGTAGACTTAAGAATATAATTTACAAATTTCTGATCGTTTTCGTTGCAGACTTTTAACATCGCTGTCAGCCATATTGACTGGTCAATGGATAGCCGCTACATACAATCAGAATCCACTGATCACGAATTACAATATTGTAAGCACCTTTAATAAAGTCTGTTTCTATATTCCAGTTTGCGCACTTTCTTTTTTTTTATCAAAATAATGTTAAACACCATCTTAAAATTTCTTGAACGCAAATAAAGCCTTTCATAAGTTTGTTTAATTCATATTGATTTTTAAGATATAATATCGGAAAATTTGCACATCATCAGCAAAAACGCGTCTTCATAAAAAGACCGATAGATGACGTAGTTTTCATAATCTTTCTATAATCCTCAGTTCTTACAAAAATCAACTTTAGTGAAACATTCAGTTATGATTTTCAGTTGATGTCTATGTTCCTAAAATAAAGCATTTTCCAAATATTCAATTAATAATTCAAACAAGTGTTTTCAGTTTTATTGCTTTGGTCGCTGCCTTTTGGGTGATGGGCTTTCAAATGCATGTCGCCTAGATCGATGACTGGAAAACAAAACTGAAGGTTAACGGATGCGATATTCACTTGAGGAATGCTGGAGAGCCCACCGACCAAAATGTAATAATTAAATCTGTTAATCTGGGTACAGTAGCCCTAATAATTGAATGAATAATAAGAATAGATTATCTAAGAACTAGGAAACATTTTCCAGGTGATGGAAATTAAATAAAATTTGCCTACCAATTCTGTTCCTGAAAATGAATTATTATTGTTTTGAAACATATTTTAATTTTTAATTCGTATAAACCGAAAAAATTAGGCAGTTTATTTGTAAAAAATGCACTGTATCTCTATTATGGTAATTTACAACTGCAAAGCCTTTAGTCTTGACTGAAAAACGGCAAAATATAATTTTCCTTGAATAGAGGATTTGTCTCACAGTCATTGCACTAAAAGTGGAAAATCAGGTCACATCCTAATGGCTGCAGTTTTACTGAGTCTTTGTAATTGTTGTATTTAAAATGTAGTTCTACGTAAGGATGTTGAGAATACTATAGGCAGAACATGTAAATAACGAGGAAGTTTAACGAGAAAATGGGAACAAAAATCAGAGAGAAACAGTGGAAATTTCTTGAACACATAATGAGGAAAGAAGGCGTAGAAAATTTGAATGGGAGATAGTAAAAAGCAAATATTGCAAAAAGCTACAATGGATAGGAAGTTGTGGAGAGCAATGATCGCCTACGTCCTGAATGAACACGGCACAGAAGAAGAAGAAGAAGAGGAGGAGGAGCGCCCGGACTTGTTCTTTCTATCTTCGCATATTTGCCAACTTTTTTCAAATCATTTCACCTTTGGCAGGACGATAATGCTATTACGACGCAAGCGTCTACTGAAAGTGGTAGAGAACGAGAAGGCTTTAGTGATGGTAAAGAAAAATAAAAGAGCAGGATTCAGGACGACAGAAGATAGCGATTGACGTTGCATTTAAATGTTTGAGGATTGTAGGTGCCAAGGAAACAAGAAATCGGAAAAAGAATTCCACGGACGAGAAGTACGAGTAAATAACTTATGATTGCATCTATAGCTATTTCAACAGTAAAACAATGAGACCTAATTGCCAATCTAGTAGTACGCTTAAATTCATGCGGTCGAGGTATCAAGGAGGAAAGCTCATTATAACAACTGAATTGAAAAATATTTGTATTCTGGTTTCTCCTACTTCAAGATGGGGTGATAAAGTGGGGTATTATGTAAGCTATCTTTTCTAGCAGATCCTTACAAGCAAATCAGCACCAGCGTCATTATTTATCGAATTTTGAAATATTTTAAAATAAACTGTTTTTTCTTTCGTCTTTTTCGTGCAAAAATCATCAGATTGTAAAGTTTGTCATTCTATATCGAAAAGGCTTTTGATAATTATTTAAATGTAAGCCAATCAGTTCTGTATCTGTGTAAATCAAACTATTTCTCACTCAGTTTTGTGTTTTTTTTTAGGGAATGTTATGGAACTGACAAAAGTGAAATCAGCTCGAGTAATGAGAGATGTGGATTGGGCAAGTCATACTTGCACACTTGCTTTTACGCATTTAGGTAAATAACTAATAATAAATATTTTCATTCTTTGTTTTTAGTTAATGTTTCAAGAGGATTATTTAGAAGTGGGCAATACAATGGATTAAACAAAGGAAACAAAAAGAACGCTTAAAAAAAACGATATTTTCATAAAAGGTTTTCCTGATAGAAAGAGTATTGATCCCATTTCCTGGTTGGCATGAATTTATTCACTGGATCAACAATTCCGGAGTAGAAAAAAGTGATATTGTTAGGCTGAACATAACGATTGCAATTTCAGAAATTTCTTTGAACACCGTCAGACATGACAAAAAGTCCCCACCCCCCAAATAAAAAATGTGAATATTGTAATATATTCGACAGCATGCTTTAAACTAATAAGTTAAATGTAGTCCAATGCAAGTGATTTATGCTTCGGTTAAATTACGTGGTTTTGACCATGATTACATCTAAAAAAATAATCAATTAGCTTACATTGGTCAAGGAAAAACGAATTCTGGAGCCATACCGATGAGTTGTCAGCTTCAGCAGAAATGGGATCATCAAATTTCCTGAAACTAGAGGAAGTTTATTTTTTATATTATTATTTATCCAATACAAGAATACTCAAGAGTCACTCAGGGTAGAGAGTTACGAAATGAAGTAAATTCGTACGAGGAAGAAGTGCATATTATGAGGATAGGTAGGATAGATATCGTTTAACCCTTGACTTGAAGATGTTAAGAGTTTAGTGATCGTAGAAGCACCCACTCAGGAGTCTATTTCACAATTTTATCAGTTCTGAGAAAAAAAAGCGGTCTTGGACATTACTAATGTAATATGAAGGGAACGGGGACGATTCAGTGTACGTAGCCTGGCGGGTCCTAGATGTGAAGGTCGGAAATCGGTGAAACAAATGAATGTAGTTCAGATGAACATCTACGATGAAAATAGCAATAGTAGCTAGAGCTCAGAAACGTTTTAGGAAAGGGATTGTTCGGTAGAAAATGATTCATCACTCATAAGGCCGTGTAAATGAACTCTGTTATGGCTGGAAAATAAAGATTGGACAGCTCCGGCCAAGATATGGCAGCGATACTCTATTTTTAGTTTGATCTGGCTCTTGTAAAAAAAAAACAATTTCTGAAGCGGTACAAGGAACTGACATTTTTCCCATCATCTTTACGATGGATTGTATATACGAGTTCCACTTGAGGTCTGGAGTGATCTTGAGTCCCAACAGACGTCCCAGGCAAACAGCCTCATTTTGAGTACAACGATGACTGGAGAAAACTCAGGGTCCGTCTTTAATGATGAAATGTCACTGGTTTGATTTTGGAGGTATTAGATGTTACAAAACAGTTCCTCCGCTATTGAGCAGTGCGAACGAGGTCAGAAGTTAGATCAGCTGCCAGACACTTGTCATCTAGACTTATACAGGTGCAACCATAAACCATAAACCGTCTACATATATATTTACTAATGATCTGAGAATGTCTTTAGGTAGATCGTTACTATAAAGCAGAAAAAGGGTAAAACCATGAGGATAGCCTTGGGTGACGTCTGCATAGATCTCGTACTCTAGATGCCTGGTCATTAACAATGACATTCATGATTAACAAACTTGATCTGGATACAATGATTCGATGGCGTAGCAAAGTCAGTCCTTCCTAGAAACCTCATTATTGTAGTCAAATGCCAGATTAATATTCAATTAAGATTCTAAGATCCTTGATATCCGCATCAACTGACAATTTCCAATAACGGCCTCATAATTTCTAATAATGACCATGGAATTTCTAATAATGACCATAGAATTTCTAATAATGACCATAGAATTTCTAATAATGACCATGGAATTTCTAATAATGACCATAGAATTTCTAATAATGACCATAGAATTTCTAATAATGACCATGGAATTTCTAAAAATACTTTTAGTCATAGCTTTTGCATTTCAGACTTTCCTTCCCCTATGGGAATTCCGAGTAAAAAAATGACCGGATTTTTTGCACGCTCTTATCAGGCGTCTATCTACTCTTTCCATATTGAATATTCATGTCGATGGGGATTTTTCAACTTATAAAATAATCGTACCTGGGTAATTAAACGTACCACCTGTTTGTTTTTGTTTTTTTCGTTTTATTTCTGAAACAAAATAATCATGCCTCGGATAAAATTATTTGAAAAACAAGCGAGCACCGATAAGCACCGTGCCAATTGGGAGTGACTGAAACTAAAAAATAATTTAATTATTTGATACACAAGAGTAACCGTATACACATGTGTGTGTGTGTGTGTGTGTGTGTGTGTGTGTGTGTGTGTGTGTGTGCGCGCGCGCGCGCGTGCGTGCATGTGTGTTTACACCACGAGTAGATACCCATTTTTATTTTGTGTTCGAATTCAGAAAATAGACCTAAAACTAAAACTTCATTCATTTGTAAGCTTGAAAACTTAATTACTGCTATTTTAATATTTTAGGGGCCTGGTCGAATTTGGATAGCAATGAAATCCTCACCACTGTCGGCTGTTTCACTGGAAAGACTACAAATTACCTATGTGCCGGTGACAATAAAGGTCGCTTACGTCTATACAAATATCCATGTTCTTGTTACAAGGTATCTATATATTTTGTTACAGACGTGTTTTTCTTGTTACAATCTACCTGAACCTTTTTTGCAGACATGTTCTTTTTATTACAATATATCTAAACATTCTGTTACCGATATATTTTCGATTTATATTTAAAAACATGAAGAAAAAACATAATTAAAATACATTTAATGCAATATTGATATAAAATTTTGCATCATAATAAAGCATCTTTTGATATTTTGGTAAAGTACTTTCGAAGAACGTTTATGTTGTAAAAAGACCGGGACACTTTAACAAGATGTTAACAAAACGTAGTTTATTTTAGCTGTGGGTTATATACACACGTTTCACTCACGCTACTGCAAATGGCTCCGAATTACTCGTTTACAGATATAATGATGATAGTACAACTGTCGTATGTTGTGTCTGCTTTACTTATTTATTTTATGAAATATTTTTCCAGGCAAAATTCAATGAAGAGAAACAATGTTCTTCCTCTCTCATCAACATTCAGACCCTGGACAGCAATGGTGGCCTTCTTTCTTCGGGAACGGACGCCTCCCTGATGCAGTGGACAATAGAGAGCGATGATGACAATATTTAACACAGTTCTCGAGGAGCCTCATTCTGACATCTATATTTACATTCGCAGCACAACACCTATAAAGGCATATTTTGTAAATGACGATGCAGTCTGTTGAAAAACAAAAGCTGCTAATCATTCTTCCAACAGAATCTATCCGCCTTTGCTAGCAGGAGTTTTCCATTTTGGTCGTCAATTGTTAGGGGCACGTAACTCGTGCATTGACCTAAGCTATCGAGAAGATCATTTGCTCATTCCATCATAAGAACATGGAATTGGCAGCGCGCTCAAGTACAAATTTCTTTTCAGTTGAAGATTTACCTTTTGTGACATAAAAGATAATATTGGCGATATTTGGTAAAATGAAGTTGGCATAAAAAAAAAATGGTTGACACTCATCCATTAAGACGTAATCAAAGACAAAGTTCAGACGGATTCTGTAATGAAAATGATTATTCTACACTTTTTGACCCTCAAATTATAAAAAAAAAAGTTGAACTTCAAATAAAAAACTGAACCTCAAATTAAAAAAGCTCAACTTCAAATTTAAAATACATCAAGTTTAAAAAAAACTCGATTTCAAATTAAAAACACTGAATTTCAAATTAACAAAGGCTCAATTTTAAATGAGAATTTAATTAAGTGAAAAGGTGAGGTATTTGTTTACAAACAAACGAACTGACACAGGAGGATAATTCGAAACGGACCGGTTCACACATTGTCCCACATCTTGTTTTGTCAAGGTTAGGGCAAAATGTTTCTCTAGATGATTGTACGTTTTTTTTTTAATGCACATTAGTGAAGTAATTGCCGACAACGTTTCAGCGGTTGTTTCTTCTGGCGTCTTCTGTACAATTCCTTCTGATGGTGAAAAGCCATTCATTGTTTCAAATGTTTCGCTCTTCCGGTGTTTGATAGCTCCAGCATTCCTCGATGATTAGATTTAGAGACGTGCTGTGTATGCGGCACTGCAAAAATAGTGGCGACGATAAATTCATTCTCTTCAAATTACATTCTTCAAATCCAGATAAAGATGACAATAAGTAAGTTAGTCATTTCGTTCTGAGAAGTTTTCTCAACTATTCGCGACATTTTCCCTTTGTAAGTGTTCTTCTTTGCCTCACCCAGAAGAAGCCAGACAGGTTTGACTGATTGCCCCAATGATGAGTATATTACAGCCTTTGGATGAAGCGCTACCATTGCACAATATCTGGTCGTTTTCTTGCATCTTCCCCGCGCACGACCGTAAAAACACATATTGCAGTTCGTTTGAACGATATAAATGAGTCGCTTGTCATCGTCAGTTGATTTCATTAACGATTACACATAAGCTATTTGCATATTCTGTTGCTTAGCGAGTTCATGGTTGTAGGTTCTGAGATTACTTTCTTAATAGTAAAGCATTGGCATTACTAGTTTGTTCGTTTTGTTGTTTTTTTGCTGGGGGGGTGTTTATTTGTTTCGTTTTGTTTTTTTTTTGTATGGATTATGGTATATTTGACACATATATTTGCATTTCCTCAATAAGTTTCTTCTTCTTGTGTCAAGGTTAAAGCAGATTATTACTTGACCAATCCAACATTCTCTATATGTCATGAGGTAGGATATTCTTGAATCAACTTCCTTCCAACGACTTGCTTGTTCTAGTAGCAATCTTAACACTTTTCCGTATGATGCAAAACATTAGTAATAGACACTGCTTTCCAGACCCCAATTCTCAGCTACAGTAAGTATCCTTCTTTTCACATCAGTATCAGTATAGTACTTGTAATTTCACATCTTTTTGTCCCTTTATTTTAGAGCACTCTTTGATCCTTTCATATTAAATGACATTTCATCGCTGTCGGTATTCAGTGTCAAATAGTTGCAATTTCAAATGGTCTGTTCCCAATTCCAATGCTAAGCAGAGTAATTATGAACGAACTGAAAATTTGAAAGGTAGACATTTTAAAAGAATTGCTCTTGAAGCGAAACAGGTCATTGGTTACTCAAAATGATAAGTAATTTGTTTAGGGGGAGAGGCAATCGCAACCTCCATTTGATTACAGTCATAGATGCCTTCTTTTTTAATTTGAAATTCAGCTTCTTTTTTTTTTATTTGAAATTTAATTTTTTTAATTTGAAGTTAAGCTTTTTTAATTCGAAGTTCAACATTTTTTTAATTTGATGTTAAAAATGTGTAGAATCGTTGTACACTTCACATAATTTAAATCCTCTTAAAGGTTATATTCATTTGTTTCATTTGATTTTTAAACTTTTCATTCTTAATTATTTATTGAAGATCAATGTCAAATAACTACTTTCGTAACTCAGTAGGACATTTGCGTGAAATATGAACGAAAACGTGAAAATATTATTCTATACTCATCAAAATGAACGAAAAAAAAAACAACCCACTCAGATATTTAAACTTTGTACAGTTTATTATATTCATAATTACTAACAATTATGCAAGTTATTAATTGGTATTATTATTATTATTATTATTCATTTTACGTGTTCGTTTTTTAATTTAACTGAAATTTATTTGGAAGGAAATTTTATTTATAATCTTTTATATAAAGTACAGTGTATATGTGTATGTTTGTGCGTGTGTGTGTGTGTGTGTGTGTGTGTGTGTGTGTGTGTGTGTGTGTCTGTCTGTCCAAGCAACTCCTCCACTCCTACTGGTCCAATTTCAATGATTCATAGCTCATTCAAAAACCCTAGAAAAGTTAGGCAAAGGGAACGATTTTCATTGAGCTCAGATTCAGGGTTGCTAGATTATGCGAGGTTAAAAATATATATTAATATATTATACTAGCTATTATCGTTGATTTCATGGTTCAAGGGGAGTAACTCTTATTTTCCTTTTGTATCCAAAATTACAGCTAGCTTAAAATCTTAAGCTACCCATCGGGCGGCATTTAAGCTAGCTCCTGTAGAGGACTCTTGGTTTGGCCATCATCACAATAGCTAGGGATGAGTAGATGCAATAGGCATCCATAATCTACAGAAGAACTCAACATTGATTGCTGCATTTAAGTATTGAATTAATGTTTAAGTTTACCTTTTAAAAGTTCAACGATAATTCTTCTGCTGCCACTTAATTTAAAGATGGTTTGATGTATGTAGGTCCTTATTTTCCGTACATTTTCATGGGTGATAGAACAGGGGACAATTCATAAGATAAAATTAATATAGTGTAAAGATGGAAAAACAGAAATTAGTTACACATTCAACATTTGTAGAGTTAGAGAGACATTATAGTTAATATAATTCCTATATTATGGAATCTGTATGAATAAGTGCGAAATTGGAGCTCAATTCTCCCACGAATTCTGAGATTAAAAAGCCCCAGCTCTACTTTATAGTAATTTGAACACAGTATTTACTCTGTCGCCCCACTTGGACGAGATGTGACACAAGGTCTATTTTTAGGTGGGGACTCGAGCGCGTACGCCCGGGACAGGAAGAATACTTCCCCCCAGCCCCTGCAACCGTCGATTGCGCTGGCCTCGATGCGAGCACCGATCCCTCCCTCTGGTGCAATGGGAGGGCACGGCCTTGGGCAGCTGTTCCCCAGGGCTGGGCACCTCTTCAGTATTATTTACCCCAGTTGCCCCTCTGTCCTTTGACAGAGAAGCCCCAGAGCGCACTCTGTCCAAAGACAGAGGGGCAACTGAGAGATGATAAGAAAACGTGAAATTACTCCAAAAGAGTAGATATTTACTCAATCCCCCACGAGGCCAGGTTGTGACACAAGGTCAGTTTAATGTGGGGAGCCCGAGCGCGTGCACCCGGGCAAGGAACAAAAATTCCCCCGAGTTCCCGCATCCATTGGTAGTGCTGGCCTCGGTGTGAGCACCGATCCTTCACTCTAGTGCAATGAGAAGGCGTGGCCTCGGGCAGCTCTTCCCCAGGGCCGGCACCTCTCAGTATAATTTTCCTCAGTTGTGACTCTGTCCTTTGCCAATTTATGAATGAAATGTTCATTTAAACATTTTTTTCAAAGATTCCAAGTAGTGAATATATCCTACTTTACGAAGCGATAGCGAGGGGGCGAAGCCTGCTAATTTTTTATATAATTATGTGCTTTTCATCCTTAGAGAAAATAAATACGAAACAAAATTTCAACACAAAATTAAGAGAGAAAATTACTCACGGTGTAAAGAATGTGAGCTATAACGGCAGGGAACCCTAACCCTACACTTGCTGTGTGTACCATTTTTCCGCCTGGGTGTTGACGGTTGTCTTTCAGACGTTTTCTCAATATTTGTCTTCTTGAACGCAGAAAAACCTCGCATACGGGTGGACACCCCACATAAAAAATCCACCTTGTTTCATATCCTGTCTTAGTTGGGAGGTAAGGTAAATAAATCATACGATATAAATAAATAAATAAAAACAAATCTTCTTAAGAATATCTGAACATCATGTGACGGTGTATTCAATGAATTTCATCACCTAATGGCGACCACAATTTTCTCATATATGAAAATACTAACAATAAACACAAGTGTGTTGTTTCTGATAACAACAAACTTGCGTAGCGCTGGGTCAAGCAAACGGAGACATTATAACTCGAAAACAAGAAAAAAGAATTAAGAAAAAATCTAAGGCTCTACTATATATATATATATATATATATATATATATATATATATATATATATATATATATATATATATATATATATAATATGTGTGTGTGTGTGCGTGTGTGTGTGTCAATTATATAAATTAGCAAAATACAAAACGGGCCAAGTATACCGAAAGAAAACGCACACATACATGCATACGCCATATCAACTCTGTGGTTAAACAAAAAATCCTATGCTAGACCGGAAATATAACCCAGAGATATTCAAAGAAAGACATTATCCTGCTAAAAGTTTCCATGCAATGAACGATCCTCAGTCAGTTCAGAGAAGAAACTCTCTCTCTCTCTCTGGCAATTTCTTAACTCGCTTTTACTTAACCAATAGGCTATTACGTCTACTTCTAAATTTTGATCAGAAATGCTATTGTTTTTCCAAAACATGTAAAAAAAAAAACAACTAGAGAAATCTGCTTCTCAACAAATCTCTTTTTATATATAAAATGATTTTATATTCTATTTTTATTATGACGCGTTAAAATCTATTCCCCAGTTGGATTAGTCAGTGGCAGCCTCCCTCACTTCACTTTTGGCTTTATGCCAAAACGTAAAAGTTAAATATACACCTTATGTGAACCGGCGTTCATCTCAAACGTTCGGGTCATTAACGGCATAAAAAGCTCCACTTGGCTATTCTCTCGACTTTTCTACCTTCTCTCCTTGAGAAACCATCAACAATGGTCAAAAGTACCCGGAACATAACAGAGCCTTTGGTAAGTTCCTTCACAACTTTCTACTCGGTATCAAGCAACTTGTTTGACACCATGATAAAAACCCAGTAGCAAAAGGTTTAAAAGACATTCATTGACCGAAGTTTTAACGAAGGATTACAACCTAAATATCGTAATATCTTAATCAATGTGCCGTGTTCCTTCAAGATGGGACTTTCCTCACCTAAACATATGTTTAAAATTATTTTTCTAAGTAAACTTACTCATTTTTAAATTAAAAATTCAGTTTGCGTTAATGAGTTTTTTTTCTGGCGTGACCAAAACGAACGTTTGAAAAAGAAACTTTGTTCCTAAAATGGAACAGAGTGGACATAAAACATTTTCACTTGTTCGCTATCAAACTTCTTTACCGCCTCTTCGTACACCTTTCTTGCAGGTTTTTGACCCGGTCTCAATCAAAGGTACCAATAAAAAATATGAAATAAAATGCGTTTTTGTCTCGTTCATGAAGATTTTCTCTAATTTGTTGTCTTCCTTTATTTTGGTAACATAACATGTCTACGTCGTTACTTGAAAGAAAGAATTATCATCACTTAGAATAAATAACACAACGTTTGTGACACATTGGTCTTGGCGTTTTTAAGATCTAGATGAAGTCAGTGGTGGAATATTGCATAACTAAACATAGTACCCGTAAAAAATGACCGGAGTGTTTACGTATGGATAAATTTTATATATATATATATATATATATATATATATATATATATATATAAAAGGAAGCGGTTATAGTAGTTCCAACGAGAGAAAAAATGTGTATATTAAAAAGAGAGAAACCGCAAAAGTTTTGGGTTGTAATGTGGATTTGTAAAAAAAATATGCTTTATTTTGCATAATTATGGAAAATAAAGCATTATTTTTTTTTTAAATCCACATTACAACCAAAAACGTTTGCGGTTTCTCTCTTCTTTTTAATATATATATATATATATATATATATATATATATATATATATATATATATATATATTGTAGAGGACCGGCGGGTGAATATGTGGATGAAATCTCTGGACTAAGACCTCCCGCTGGCCAGTCCGCTACATAGTAATGTTGGACTATGATGGAGTCCAAAGAAAGCAAAATAAAACGAACAAGACAGATATATATCTACAAAACAAATATATATTAATGACAAACAGATTGATACAAGAATTACGAATACATCATTTAAAACATGAATAAAACGTTAGTGTCTGTATGGAAAGTTATTGTGTGTGTGTTGAATTGAAATGTCCGAACGGGTGAATTTTGTTTTTAGCGTGTTCCCTGAACATGGGAAACGCTGGTTGTGTATTAGAGTTCACATATTGGAGATGTTAAGAGAAAGTTTTTCATTACCTCGCACGTGGTGCGAGGTTGCCGGCCCCAGATGAGGCAGTTTGGCCGCACTTGGGCGAAGCCGTGGAAAAGAGCCGTGGAAAGAGAAAGAGGCGAAAAGTCAGCCCGTATTTATACTCCCGGGAGAGAGAGACCCCTGTTGAAAGGGTTACGAAACGGAGATAACCCGATAATATATATATATATATATATATATATATATATATATATATATATATATATATATATATATATATAATGATTCACTTGGAATATATACCAAAGAATTATTACCTATATATATATATATATATATATATAGGTAATAATTAGAATTACTAATAATAGAATTATTACATATATATATATATATATATATATATATATATATATATATATATATATATATATATATATATGTGCTGGGCCAGTGCGTACTACCCCTCGGTAGAGTGGGGAAAATTGTTTTTGGGTTTTTTTGTACCTACATTTATATACGTTACAAACTAAACTAAACACAACTGACTATTAAACGATTAAAAACGGATTTTGACGTTATTCTGGGGTCTATAAAAATACTATATAAATTCATTATTTTTTATCCATAATATCAAATGCGTTAAAATTACTTTTTAACAAGAATAATTTCAAGTTGATGTTACAATTTGCCGCAAAATATTGTTGATCTATTTAGGATTGAATGACTATTAGGACATTATTCTCATTTGTATTAGCGCCAAGCCGGAAAATGGGCGAAGGCGTATAACCTAGCGCCTCATGACCAGCTGTTTCGGGTAGATAGGGCTGGACAGCCCAAGAAGGCAGTCCATCTAGGGGAAAGAAAAGCCTGATTTTTAAACCTCCGATGCAGTGCAGTCATATCCAAATACGGAAAAGGCTATGAAAACCCCGAGTAGAGTCCCGAAGGCGGTTGGCTGTAAACACTGGCAACTTTCCGATAATTCCTGCAGCCAAGCCGTCCCTAAATGTAATACCTTGTATTCCTTTGGATCTTATCGGTACGGCCGTGAGTGGCGGGATGTAGTCTGGGCAGTGAATGGCCTCTATATACAGTCGCCCTGAAAAGGTCATTCCAGTTTCACGACAAAAAGACTGAATTTTGACCAGACAGACCGCGAGATAAACGCATGCCTACTACTACCACTAATATATAAGTGAACATTGAAATCAACACTCAGAGGCGACAGGCTGTTTCATGTTAGACGCAATCGTCAGGACGATTGCTTCTAGCATGAAACAGCCTGTCGCCTGTGAATGTTGACTTCAATGTTCACTTTTATATTTACATACGCTTTATCTCTGATATTGAGCACTTTATTCCATAAATATAGCACACTTTAAAACTATATTTCTGCATATATATATATATATATATATATATATATATATATATTGCAAAAACACATGTTCAACGAAACTATTTTCTGAAGATTTTTTACAAATAATCATAATTTGTTCTTTGTAGTAATTTTCTAAGAATAACGTACCAAATTGAGATATCATCAACATCACAGTAGTAGTCGTGACATTATCATCAGCAGTTGCCTACTTTCACCGAACACGCAAACCAAGTCGAGCCCATTTTGTGTCTGTGCGTTCACATAACTTCTTTCTCTCTTTTTGTTTCTTTTAACGTGAGGACCAAAAAGTGGCAACAGTTTTTATATAATTATATTACAATTACTTGTCAACGAAAAAATTACTTCATTTAAATCGTTTTATTCCCAATACAGTTTCACAAAAAAAAAAAAACTTTTAAGCAAATACTCAACATTAAAACAATGTCTTAAATGATTCTGCTAACCAATGAGACAAAAGCCTCACTTGTATAGAACACTAATGTGTTATCTCTTATATTTGGCGTTATGAAGCGTTCTACTCATATTCAATATATTTCCTTTCGTTTCGGACCCAATTTGCTCTACAATTGTATAAGGCGAAGAGCAAAGTAAAAATTAATATTATACTACTTAGTACTTAACCTTTTATTTAAATATTGTCACAATATATGACGAACATCTGCCAATGAAACAGTTTACCTAAATAAATGAGATATTTAAAAATGGCTTCAAGTGAATGAATCCTTAAAGAACACGATCCATTAGAAGACCTAATTGACTGACATTACAAAAATTATAAAGGGCATCACATCTGACCCACAAAACAAATCCCCTTAAAAAATATAAAACAATATAAAATAAGCCAATCCCGAATCCTGCTGCCAAAGAAGTAAAAAAAAACATGAAGATTGTGCTCAGAGGCCAAGACATTTTCTTTTAGAATAGCCGCTCGTAAACAGTAAGGACGGAATCGCGGCGAACGGGCCAATTGTCGACGCCCAGCAAGCTTTCAGTGTCACCACCTGTGACTTCGTTTAACCAACTCGACAAACGCATCAACTCTAGGCTTAACAACTCTAACCTTGTTTAAAAACCGCCTCCTTTGCCCACCTTACAGATAATCCGCTTGCATCCTCTGTATTGCCAATACAAATAATTTTATATTAACAATTCTTGTCTTCTTACCTTTCGCCTCGCTGGCGGTACTTGTTGTTTCGTTTGTTCTTTCGTGCTACCATACACGTGTTGATAACAGCACAAACTATCAGTAAAAGAAAAAAGTCGTTTCAGATCAAATAATGAAGAACGTCGTCTTACCTTATTCTTTCACTGTCCACCATTTTGACGTTTTCATCTGGTCAGTGAATTCAAATCTCATATCAGTGAATTAATGTTTCGTTTATTGGGTCATTGACTGAAGAGTTGCCAATGCAAGGAGAAATATAAGATAATGTTTCAGTTTCATCTGGCATTCTACGACAGAAAATCAACAAAGTCTGGTGGTATCGTAAGATACTAATGAAGCACACTGGGATCATTGTAATGATACTTTGGCCTTAAACAATACTTCCCTCCTGATAAAAGATTTGTTATCAGCATATCTGTTGCTTTTCGAAACAATAACATATATATATATATATATATATGAAATTATATAAAACTATTAGGTCGTTTTTATCGTCAAAAAGAGTTGTAAGATATATTTCACCTGAGTAATCGGGGTTAGGGTTAGTTCGAGTAGGGCACAAGGCCTAAAGTTAGATTGGATGAAGATAAGAAGTTTAAGTTGCGCTGACTTATGAAATAAGCATATATTTCTTTTGCCTTGAAAGTCTTCATTCGTAATCCTATCGTTAATCTAGACTCAAGCACTGACCTTTGTCATTAGGATGAAATTAATGACAATATTGAGATTATGACTCATAACGCGAGAGAGAAAGTAGAACTCGCTTAGAAAACAGACGCTTAGTAAAGTTACAATGATAATTTTTCTGGCCATCGTACAGTTTACTTCATAACTTTGGCATGAACTGACAAAAGAAAATGCGGTGTTTTCGGGGGGGGGGGGTATTTGGATTTTATGCCATGCATTTTTGGAAAAATTTAATTTTCCCACTGTTTAGCCCGGTTCGTGTATGACTGCAGTAAAATCATTACTTTTGTTCCATTGAAACAGACCACTAAAACAAAAGAACCTACCTAGCATTATGGAATATTTAACTGTCATGCATCTATCAAAATTTAATATTTTTGGTCCTTCGATATTTCTGTGTTGTTTTCTTTCGTCGTAGAAGAGTTCTCCGATGTATTCGTTCCATCTCTGAAATATTTTTTCATTCTCTGATATCAAAATGTCCCGTCCTCGGATTTTATGCATCCTGCTGATAAGCATGTCTTTTGCTCTATTAGTTCTCTTATTTTCTATGCATGTCTGCATTTATCTGTGATATCCGCTCTATATTCGCATATTTTTCGTTGATCCGTTCCTCTTAAGTCTGCTTGCATTTCTCACTAATTTCTTTCTGTTGTGTCCTATATTATGTGCATTGATTTTTCTCTTTTTCATTATGTCGAGAATTTCTTCTGTTATCCATCCTATTTCTCTTTGTCTACTTTTCTTTGCGATGATCTTGATTGCTGATGTAACTAACGCCTCTCTTAATGTGTCTCGCAGATCAATGGATAATTTTGTAAAAGATTTCTACTTATAAAATATACAAAAATTAAATATTGCCTTCATTTTTTGTTGGCACTGATAAATGAGTAAATAAATAAAGTTTTCTTTAAAAATGGTCTTTGAAAAACTAATTCGCATAGACAAAGTTAGCAGAGTAAAGATGATGTCAAATGCCAAATAGTTGCTGAAAATTTTTTTTTTTTTTCATTGGCAAAAAATCTTTTGTGTGCACTGGATTTTTTTTTTTTTGATTCCCCGAGAAAATTAAAAGAGGTAAACACAAAACATAAGCGGGTGTCGATGTTTTTATTGTAACGAACGGGACCAGTTTATGCTTCATTGTTGATGGATTTGTTCTTTACGGTTTATCAACTCTTTGTGGGTTATTTAAAACTGAAACGTATTTTAAATTGTAAGAATAATTCTTTGTTTCCCTTTGCGAGTGAATATTTCATTAATGATTTTTTAGAATAACAATCAATTTTCCAGATACAACTTCTAGTATTTGTCCCATGAATGGGGAGAAGAAATGGATTCTGCCCTTTTCCAGGGGTATTTGAGAGAACCTGTCATAGTTTTTATTACCTCTCTCGGTAGAATCTACTTATCAATGCCAATACAAAATACTTTTACCTCTTACTTATCTACTCGGTGACTTTGTATCACTTTCATTTTGTTACAAATAAGGACATTCACTACAACTGATAGATTCACTAAAGATTTTCTCTTACTTGTAATGTTAGTTTTAAATATGAATTTGGTCGTTTTGGAATAGATTCTCAGAATAACAAATATTTTCACAATATTTGGTTGCAAATGTCAGATGTTGAGACAAAAGAAAGCATAAGACTTGTTTTTTTATATAGCCACCAACAAGGTGACTAGGTATTGTCAAATAAATATTGAGTACAAGACTGCTTGTTGAAACATAATAATAATAATAATAAAGTCTCCCTGATTTGTCATTTGATACAATCCTTTGCCAAGTCTTTTGCCTGAGACCTGAGGTAAAGGAAGGAATTTCTTAGAAAGTTATTGAACATCTGATATTAAGAGAGCTTTTCTGCGTTCGTGAACACACTCTTTTTTTATTTCAGATATTGATGACTATGCTGAGATTTTTTGAGTGTGTACATCAGTATTCGTTTTTAACCATTCCTAGTGCTCCTATCATTACTGGAATACTGGTTGTGTTTGGATGCCACGTTATTGCAGTTTCTATTTCAAGGTCCTTATATTTTCAAAGTTTGTCAAATTATTTTGCCGGTGTGTTTTTATCAGAGTAGATGATTATATCTAAGAGATAGCATCAATGATTTCTAAGTCTTTTATTATTACATGTGGTCTGTTTGCTTGTAAAGTATAGTGAGTATGTATGGTGAAGTCTTAGAGCAACGGTGTTGGTTTGCATCATTTTTCTGCATGGGTAAGGTCGTTCTTGTTGTTCTATTGTCATGGTGGTGGTGTTGTTGTTGTATTTTGCTTTTGTGTAGTACGAGTTATTCCCCAACTCTCAACTAGAGACTTTAATTTTTTTTGTATCAGCAGATGTAAACAGATCAGGTGCCATGCGAACAGAGAGAAAAAAATATAATAATGTTCATTTCATGGAGAGAAGTCTACGGAGTGTTAGAAGTACGTCTGAGCATGATTTCTTGCAATTCAAATATTTTAGCGTTGCCAGGAATTTGATCCACATATTTTTATGCCCTTTTTGGTATCATTCCCAAAGCCCCAAATAACAAAAGGTAATGTTGCTGTCTTAAGCTACCAGTATTATTAGAATCATTATTTACTGAAGTTGATCAAATAAATTTCTAACTTATGTTTAGTATCATTCTATATTAATTATTTGGTCAGATTGAGAACTTTTCAGTCCCCCACCTCACACAGTGACGGAAATTAAATCATAACACCCAGAATATGTTTCAATTTACTCAGGATTAAACGTACAGATAACTCGAGTAGGGTAAATAGTCATATATGTGTCAGCACTACTCAGGCACCATATGTATACACTTTATATTTTCCCTGGGCGTTAACACAGGCTTGTAGCATTGCATGCACATCTGATCAAATGTACAGATGTTGAATTCCATTTTGCTATAGATTATCCACCTCTTATTTTTATTAACGCAATACAAGATTACATACAACGGGGCCCCTTTCAGTTTTTCACCAACCAAATCAATCCATGCCCGCGTTGTTTTTCGCTTCTCATTCACTTCGGTGTGGACAAAGAATAAGAAAAGTTTGATGTATGTTCCCAGTGTGGATGGAAGATGAAATCGACGCCACGATACGAAATGAAAACATAAATCCGATTTTCAATATAATTTAACATTCCATTCAGTAGGTTTCTAAGTCGGACCTATTATTCTCTCTGGTAATAATAGGTAGGTGGCACATATGTCCCTACGCCTCTTCTTTCTGCCGAGCGACTGCTGCGGACATGATTGGCTAAACGGACGAATCCCCCCGCCCTCTCTCTCTCTAACCAGGACTGCTTAAATAAGGCCGCAGACGAAAACTTCTGACTTCCGACCAAGTGTCAACTGACCTCACAGGTTTTCATTTATTTATTATTTTCTTCTCGTTCGGTCAAGTGGGTTGCTGCTTTGAGCGGCAGACATCAAAAACTTCTTTATCTTTCGGCCATTAAAAAAACGATACTTCAAACTCCAAAACCATTAAAAAAAAATCACACTTCAAACTCCAAAGCCATTAAAAAAAAGGCACTTCAAACTCCAATATTATTTCGGGTCCAATTGACATCCCCAAAAACCAAAAGCGAACGAGTATTGTAATTTATGGTGTCACACACCATGATGTCAGAAATAAAGACACATCCTGGAAAATATTGCAGCTCAAGTCTACGTCGCACACGAAAACGACATATTACCTGAATGAAGACACATGCTCTCATCATTGAAAACGACAGTTACCTTCTTACAACACTATCGGAGATGTACACAATGGTATCGGGATTTACTGAGAGGTATAGCTAGAGGTACGCATTCCCTTAACATTGCTGCAAGTAAAAGATTCCCACTGATTTCTGCTGACACTACTGAAGCCACACTTACTCTGATTTGTGTTACGCCATTTTTGGTGAGCTTCTTTACTCCGTAACCGTCCAGAACCTGGTCTACAAATACAAGAATATTCATTTCATCATTGTTGCCAACATCGAAGCAACATGTCATGTACAGCATTCGCCAAAATTCTCTGAGAAAAAACATCCAGCCTCTCAAAATCCGACCTTTCTCAAAGAAGTTTGATAAAAAAAAAGAGAAGTGTACATCTCCAGAGCACGGCACCTGCATGCATTGAAACTAATCACAACATACATCAGCCTCTAAAGATGAAACTCAGCTCATGCACCGGCACTGGCAGAAATAAAGTTCCTTTACCGCTCTCCCTCTTCCAAAAGAAAGACTATATCCATTGCTAGGTCAGCTGCTAAGAAAGTCCGTTCACTGTCATGCAAGACAATTTTTCTCTCAGGAATCTATCTTATATGTCTATGTCTAGCAATTCGTCCATTCTTAGAATATTGCTGCCATGTATTGTTCGGTGCCCCTGCTATTTACCTTGATCCAAAGAACTGGCAATATTATTGGCCCTGATCTGGTGGCTCGGCTTCAGTTACTTACCCACTGCCATAAGGTTGCCACTCTGTACCTTTTAAATACTTTCATGGTAATTGTTCGGATGAGCTCTTCACTATGATACCTATACTTTATGAATTTAAGCACTTGGGGCAATATATTGATTTTTGGGGGGGCGGGGGGACACACAAGTAAATCAGAAATGCCAAGCCAATGTTTAAATATAAAATATTGACAAAAACATACTGAACATCACCAGATACCAGATTGACACAACCCAGGGAGTACCAGCCACGATCACGTCCTTTTTCAATAACATCAGGGTTGAGATAATTGCACAGTAGAAATGAAGCAAAAAATACACCACACCATAATGCTATAAGATTTTTTTTTAATTAAAAGAAAAAAAAAAAAAAATGGATCATATTATTGACATTTATTAGCTTAATTACTTTTCAGCAATGTATAACTGCTATAAATGCTAGAAGTAAATTTAAAAATTGAAGAAAAAAAAAAGTCTTTTTAAAGCTCAAATCTGAGAAATATGCAATACTGTAAGGTAGTGATTCTCAACTACCATACTGCATTACACTAGTGTGCTGTGAAATATTGTCACAGCATATTGAAGAATCATGACAAAACATCAGGCACAGGTGCACAATAAGCTGCACAAATGGTTGAATAGAAACATTCAAATGAAGTTCATATTTCTGTGTGTATTTTTTTAATCTATGGTTTTATTTCATAACATTTGAATGTATAGCCTTTAAAAATTTTGCTAAGTGCACAAATAATATATATGGCCCCATGTCACATTTCAGGCTAATTTCTAACAGACCTATTTGGTTTATAGTCAATTTATGTCTGCTTTATCTAAAACCTGTTAAAACTGTCCAAAAATACACTAACAGGTTTTTTTTTCTCTTTTTAAACAGAAAAGTAATAATTAAAGATTGTAAACAAACACAAAAAGTTATTAAAGAATTAAGCTGTAATACAAAACAAATACAAGTAAAAAAAACAAAAAAAAAAAACTTACTAATAGTTTCTATATAAATCAATTTTCTTTTGACCTTTGCCTTGTTTTTTTTTTTAGATCATTCTACAATATATTTTTAAACTTCATTCAATGAAAACTTTTGTTTGCTGTTGTAAAATATATTCACAAAAATTTGTGCTGTAAAGTGAATTCCTTTTTCAGTGTGTTGTTCACAAGTAAAAACATTTTGGAGAATAAGTTTCCAAAATTTTCAACAAACTCGTCTTACAATAAATTTATCTGCATAGTCAAGTATAGCAAAAGTACAAACGATATCTACCATAACACGTTCTCGAAAAAGTAAGTCAAAGTACTGCTTTCGCTGTAGCATCATTATCACTGCCTATTTCATATTGAAAATGTTAATTTTTTTGAATTTTCTCTAATAAACAAAAAAGAAATGGTCATGGAAATTTCTCCAGAAGTAAATCTGTAGGCTTCTTAAGACATATAGCACAGTAGTAAGGGATAACATATTAGTTCTGCAGAAAATGAAGGACGTCCTCTTGGTTGGTAATGTAGTCTTTTTGTAATTCTTTTAGAATTGAGTATCGTTGTTCTTCCACCACATTTTGTATGTCATTTTGAAATTTTTCTAACTTGCAAAATTTTGTGAGTTTAGAATTATGTCCATGTATAAACCAGCGTATAGGGGTTCCATCACACTGGAGCTGGATGTGAAAGTTTTGGTCAATGCAAATACATTCTTTTATAGATGAAAAATGTGTTTCAGGATCAAGGACTATTCTATAAATTAGAATATAATCTTTCTTTTTTTTTTTAAATTCAAAACCATTCGGACAACACTTTGCTACTTCCAATTGAGTAAAATCCTTAATCGTATCAGCTGAAATAAAATCATGTAATTCCTCAGTTTGGACCAGTAGTCATTTTGGAGGCTTTCTGAATTCCCTTGTATTCAGCAAAAGAGACGGTTTTCTTTTTTTTTTTTCCTGAATGTATTGAATGTAAATCCCAATTAAAATTTGTTTCATTTTCCTTTCAAAATAAATTTCTCTTCAAAATGTTTCAGAGAAGTGAATTTTTGTAGAAAACCAATCAATATGATTAATGAATTTTATCCATTTTTCTATGAATTTGGATTTTCCAAGAGGAAAAGAAAAGGTCAATACTTTTTCACAGTTAGTAACATGTCCACTAGAACAGCCACATGCAACACATTTGTTAACCATAATATCACAACAAACTTTATAATTTTATTTTTTAAATACAATGGACTATGAGGTAGAAAATTCACCTAATAGCATTCATTTGCAAAACGGGCCATATACACAATTGAAAATCATAAAAGTGAGGTAACTTACAGCCATTTATAATTTATGAATTAAAAAAAAAAATGTAAATATGCATTTTATTGTTGAAAACATGTCTAAGGAATTAAAATAATGTCTGATAAATTCTACATTGTTAATTTATGTTCTAATTCAATTTTTAAAGTTACCTCCCTTTTAGATTAGCAATTTTCTAAGTTTTTTTTTTTTTACATTACACTGACCTGTTAGAAAACAGTTAGTTAGGTGACATGTGGGGCCGTATAACACTAATAATGCCATGATACTTTCATTTGCTCCTAGGTGTGCTATCGCTTAAAAAGGTTGAGAAACAGAGCAGTGAGGTACCCCAAAATTATCAATATAAGAACTGAAAAGGTATTGTATTAATAAGGCTAAATAAACAGATTAACTGAATAAAGTTTATTTTTGGGCCCTAACTGCTTGATGACACCAGATCATTTTCTCCATTCAAAATCTACAAATGAATCATCCAACTCCACATTATTATTTTGATGTAAATTCAAGTCCTTTGAAAATTCCATCATTCAATTGCTCTTATTTTCTGTTGGTCTTCTTTGATGAGTTAAGGCAAATTTGCATAAAGGTTCATCAGCCATCAGAGCTGAAATATTAATTACAGCAAATATATAAATAATGATTTCTTTTATGATAATGTTCTCTAAAATGTAAAGACAAACAATTGGAATAGAAAATACAAAATATTGAAGGAAAATTTTGGAATAATGCCAGAAATACAATAATTTTGGTTTAGCTTATTTATTCAATTTTTAAGGGCATTTTTTAAAAGGTTGTCTACATTTTTGGTCTCTCCTACTCAGTTGAACAAAACCCAGATGAGGCTCCTGTGATTGGACAGCAGAATATTTGAATAAATATAGAAGAATACCTTAATTCAAAAATTAAATTTCTGAAAGTACTAAGGATGATCAAGTTGAAAATTACTCTTCTAAACGCCTATCCTACCCATAATGTGATCATTTAAACAAAAATACTTTACAATATGGTGATATACATAGGTACATCAATAAGTTTGTAGCCTATGATGAAAAGGCATTTATATTACACACAATAAATATTTATTTTTAACAATTTCCTTCCTTGTCAATGCATTTAATTACCTCATAATCATAAATACAGTGAAATTTTCAGATCAAAATTTAACTACATATCAGGCTACAGATTTATTGATCCACCCTCATCTTTGTATGTATGTACATATATATGCCACAAAATTTTAGAGTAAAAGAGTGTAACCCCCAAGTGAAATTGAGTATCATTTTGTAGAAAGTGTCATATTAATGGACTAGAGTTTAGTGATGTTTCTTATTAGAAACATGCAAATGTCAAAGAAATCCAAGAGATCGTTTTACTTAAGGAGTCAGTCTTTGAGTGTCGTTCCACTGAGAGTTAAAATGAAAACCAATATATATATTGTTACAATCAATGTGACAATCATTATTAAAAAATAAAAAGTAAAATAAATCTCCTACTGAAGAGTTTTAACTAATTATAGACAAGGCATCTTAAAAAAAAAATGCTTTTTATTTAACAAAGAATATATGAATGCTATGACTTCTCAGTGAATGAATATCTTTGTACTTAAATACTGCAGGTTCAAATCCATAGGCAATTGCTGTAATAATAAAAAGCATATAATCAGATGACACATTCATAAACACTTGCCTCTTAAGAAATATCATAGGGAACATGACAGTCATAGCCAACTCATTGTTACAAAATGAGACATTTAGACAACCCACAAATTCAACACAATCTTTCCTTCTTTCAAGTTTTTTTCCTGTGCTTTTCATTAACTTAATAAATACATATCAAAATAGTTTTTAACAAAGCTGTGAGAAAAAGAATGAAAGTTGATGTGCTATCTTTGCATGTCCTGCAAAGTAAAGAAAATAAATCAAATGACATACCTTATAAATCCCAAATAAGTAAAAGTTTACAAGCATTCAAAACTGTTAATATAATATTTCAAAGCAAACTAAATAATTACACACAACAAAATTATCAAAAACATTAAAAATGTAGCTTACATTGGTTTTACAGTGGAAGCTTACTGTACTTGCTTCATAAAGATTCATAACACAAAATACATTTCTTACATTAATAAACAATATTCACATACTTAGAAATTTATGAAACTTGTAAAATTACTTTTAATACATATACGAGGAAAAATATGAAACTGTTTCTTTTTTCTAAACTGTTTTCTCTTATTTTCTATTTTTAAATGCAGGCAAATATAAAAATGATGAAAGAAAACAGCAAGAAATTTCTCAATCCAATAATTTCTTACATATTAAAATGCAGAAAAGCTTTTAAAATATCATTAAGATGAGCATAGCATAAAAAAGATTATTATGTAAATAATTAATGAAGGTGTATTTATAAATAATGGTTGCCAGTTTCAAAATGAGTGTTAGGTCAAAAGATCAAAAATCACGAGTGAAACAAAAAATGTTTAACTGATTACTAAAGAGTCAGGAACAAAGGCTTCTAGGTTAATGTGATATTAAATCAATGCCTGACTTAGTCACAAAGCATTGTAGAGATTAAGTGCCAAATCAAAGGTGGGCCCCTTATTTCAACAGAGGACTTTAACAATATCTCATTTAAAAAAAAAAAAAAAAAACTTGAGTAGCCAGAGCTACTTTGTAGCAAAAATATAATCTTGTCTTATTAGCTATTCAAGAAGTTAACTTACAAAACACACAGTGTTTGTGTAGATAACATAACTTCTCCAATGGCCAGTAAAACCAGATGATGCTTTACATACAATGTTTACATATAGTACAGATTTTTACAATTTTCATTGGAACGTTGTAATGAATATCCACAGATATTTTGACTGCCTTACAATAATTTTCTGAGTTGTTGATTATTTTCATCAACTCTATATCCAAGAAAATTGTCCTTCCAAGGGGAAATCTCAAAAGGAAAATGATATGTGACCAGTTGAGCAGCTGGAAATCAACCTTATGATTTTGGGTACATTATTACTCTGACAACTTAACCTAGCACAATTATAAAGATAGAATAAAATGTTATTGAAATAAGTGTTCCAGTATCAAAAGATGGCAGAGAGATCTGAGATTTATGTGCTGGGAAGAAAATAAAAGAAACATCTTCATTACGACTTTTTTTTTTATTTCTTCATAATATAACAACAGACTTATCATCAAATAATCTCACACCCACTGACTTTAGATGAGTCAATGAAAAAAATGAAAGGTACCTATGCTAAATGATGAAATAATGAGATGTGGGGAGAGAAGGACACTCATTGAAGTGTCTTCAACAGCAGCCAAAGTCCACATAGAGCAATGGCTTTTGCAGCTTTGCAAAAGAAACTCGGCCACCCCAGAATTGCACCTTGAAAGAGAGAAAAAAAAACTGCTGACCACTTTGTATTCAAGTAGATCCACTTTCAGCCGTCATAGCTGCATCAATGTAATCTGAACTTGCAGGTTCTTCCATCACTTTAACTTCAGTTGCAGCTCCATCTACCACTCCAGTTGATGCAACAGCAACAACATCTGTATGAAATGAGGTGACATGCTCTTCTGCATTTGCGAGTGAACTGAATACAGCATTGCACTCACTGCACATGAACACCTCTGGAATTTCCATTAATTGTGCAGCCTGCGCTGCAGCCTGTAGGATGCTGCCTTCAGGCATACCAGATAAGCCAGACATATCAATTACAATATCACTTTGATCCTCCACAGGAATCTCTACTGTATCTGGTGTCTCTTGCTGTTCTTGCTGCTGCTGCTGTTGCTGTGGCTGCTGCTCAAGAGCAAGTTCATCAACCATCAGGGTTAGGCCTTCATTGGCTAAGGTTTTGTTCTGCTGCCAGCTGGTGTTACCACGGCAACGAGGCTGGTGGTGTTTCAGTGTGGCTGCACAAGAAAAGGGTTTGTTGCAGCTCTGACATACATACTTGCTGACACCAGTGTGAATGACTGTGTGCTGCAGTAATTTTGCTTTGAACTTGAAAGCCCGTTCACAGTAAGTACATTTGAATGGCTTCTCAGTTGTGTGAATGTGGATTTGGTGCTTCATCAACATTGTACGGAAAGCAAAGCCTTTTCCACACACTTGACATTTATGTGGTTTCTCTCCAGTGTGTTTGTTCAGGTGATCACTGAAGTTGGCTTTGCTGATATATTTCTGACCACAGTAATCGCACGTGAAACGGTAACGCCTTTTGCTGGCTTCTTTGTGGGTTTCCATGTGATCTTTGAGGGTGTTACTTTCAAAGAAGCGCCAACCACAGGTTGGGCACTGATGTTTTTTGATGCCCTCATGTCGCTTCATGTGAGTGCGCAAATAGCGGATGTGATTGAACTTTTTGCTACAAATTGTGCACTGGGCTGCTTTTTCCTTAGTATGGACTGCTTGAATATGGGTTACAAGATGGTTACCCTTTGAGAAAACCTTACCACACAAATTGCATAACTTGGAGTCATTGCACTGGTTGCAAGGCCATAGGGTTTTCTTTGGGGTTGGTTCACGCGTTATCTTGTGGATGAAACTCAGATGCCAGTTTAATTTAGCAGTTCCTTGAAAAACTTTGCCACATTTGAAACAGGTTACAGTGTCCATTTGGGGGAAAGGTCCATGCTTGCGATTCACATGACTGCGCAAGTCAAAGAGCTTTTCAAATGTCCGTTCACAAACATCACATCTCAGAGGTTTCTCAATTCCATGCACTACTTTAAGGTGGTCTGTAATTTCATCAAACTTTTCACCTTTGATTTTACAAAGGTGGCAGCGGAGTCCTTCTGCTTCTACTGCAGATAACAACTTCAAATCACTTCCTTCTTTTGTTGCAGTACCCTCATTCAAGGAGGAATTAGTTTCTCCACTAGACGTGAGCAAGTCTTTTTCAGGTGCCTGAGCAGTAGATGAAGCAGTGCTCTTTACAACAGTCGCATTTCCTTTATTTTTAATGCTTGTCATTTTTTTCTGCCCTCTTCTTTGGATGATGTCTACACGAATTGTTGGAAGTAAAGCTACATCTGACATGACCAATGGCTGCAAAACTCGAGATCTGTTCTTTTTCAACTGGCCTTTTGATGAAGAATTTCCATCAGTTCCTGAAATGACAATATCGTTATCTTCATCAGCTTCTGACTGATGTAAGTCATCAACTTTCTCAAACAGATTTCTCTTTACATTGACTGTGGAGTTCTGCAAGAGAACTGGAGGAGATGATTCTATTTTAGTCTTCTTCAAACAAACTAATCCATCTTCAGCTTCAAGCTTATCAGTCTCATCTTTTTTGTTTTTACCAGTGAGGAAAGAAAGATCAATCTTCTTGCCTCGTGTAGAATAACGCTTGGGTGTAGAGGAACCATCTGGAGAAATAGGGTCAGAGACAGGAGTTAGGGCTGAAACATCTACACATTGTTTTTCCTCTTGATTGACTACACTTTGAGGAGGAACCTGAAGACTCTTATCCTTGCGTGGCCTTCCTCGTTTTCTTTTCTCAGGTTTTTGAACCAAACTTTGTTCCTTCTTTGACTTATTTGCACCTGCAATTCCAAGCCTTACTTGATTAGTCTTAACTGTTAAGTTATCGGTCAATATTTCTTTGACAACAGGTTTATTTATAAATATCTTTCTGGGTCTCCCTCGTTTCCTGGGAGTGTGGATAATTTCTGAGTTGGCTCCAAGATTCATTGTGGTGGGAAAATCAGAGAATTTAGATGGTGACTCCTCAGCATTTATCACATTTTGTTCTTTGGCACCATTCACTGAATTAGCACTATTAACAACTTCTAAAGGCAGAGGTATTTTCCTTGGCCGACCCCGCTTCCTTGGCACTGGAGTTACCAATGCTGGATTCATACCAGCAACAGAAAATGGTACTTTTCCAGATTTTCCATTTAAAGCAGCCGATTTGAGTTGTGCATTTGTATTCCTTACTGATGGTTGTAAAACCAAAGTAGGGAAACTACTATCTTCTACCTGGACACTAGCATCCATGACTTGAGTCTTGAGATTAGAGGACTCCATCAATCCTGCAAAAGATAAACATAATCTTTATAGAATCTCAGCAAGTTAAGCAGTAATTTCTAAGGAATTAATGGATTTTATTTATAATCCAGCATTGTTTCTTATTACTTTAAACGTTTGATTTTAATCGGTTAACATTCAAGTAGACGCACCTGTTTTTTAAAGCGTCATTTTTAGAAATTTTTTTAAACAGTGTAGTATTTAGAAGTTTATCTTCAACAGGTAGTGGATAAAAATGATGCATTAATACCTTTTACCAAGAAACTATCTCAAGAGAGATTTTTCAAATTGTTTAAAGAAAAAGTTAACATAATTCATGCAAAATACTGAATTAGGAAATTATTAAAAAAAAAGAAGAAAGAAATAGTAACAAGAAAGGATGTTTTCATAACTTCTTTCTGTAGCCAAAGAAAAACCAAAATAAACAGTCACAGGAATAAAAAGTTGCATTCCAGTTTATTTAATTATAAAACCAATTTCATATTTATGACTAGATTGAAGTTGCAAAAGTTTGTGCCTTTTACATACTAAAAAAACAAAAAAACATTTATCAGTCAAGTACAGTCTCCCTTGTTTTTCACAAGTGTCTCCCATCGTTCTGCAAGCTTGTTGGTGCCATTTTCATAGAAACTTTGTGTTTTATTGGAAGAAATTTGTGATGCAGTTTTTCACTGGCTGTACAGAGTCAAATTTTGTTGCCATTTCAATTGACTTGAAGAGGACAGGAACAAATGAAAATCTGAAGGAGTCAAGTCAGGAGAATATGGTAGTTGCTGGAGTGTCGGGTCCCATTTCAAACTTTTAAGCTTCTGCTGCAGGGTTTGTTTTGCAACATGCAGTCTTGTGTTTTCATGGTGAAAAATGACACCTTTACAATTTGCCAAAATCGGATGTTTTACTTAAATAGCTGCATTAAGATTGTTGAGTCAGTTGCATACGTTTTTGCAGTTATTGTTTTGGTGGCTAGAAGGATCTCAAATATAATTATCCTTCTGCAATCCCACCAAACAGACAGCGACTCTTTCACTAGATGCCAGCCCACTTTAGCCACCGGCTCTGCACATTCACAAGCTTGTTTGCATCAAACATTATCATAATCTTTTTTTTTTTATCACCTGTGAGAATTCTGTCCAAGAATGGCTCCTTTTCATGGTGCAACAGCAAAGAAATTACCGCAGAAATACAATCAAGCTTGTTCAAATAACGTTGCATGTATGCGTCGGATTTGGAAATGAATCCAAGTCTCTTCAAATGGTGAAAGGCAGTTGAGATATTGATTTTCAAACTCTTAGCAATCTCTTCAAACAAAATCTTCAGTTAATTCTTCATGATGGCAAGCAGATCACTTTCATCAACATAGGATGGATTGATTATTTTAGGGTTTGAAGCACTGTGTTAAAATCACCCTGACAAAATCTGCCAAATCAATTTAAACCATCCAAAGAGCTGGATATTTTTTGTTGCAGTTCTGACACTTACTCCTTTGCAAAATTCATAGCGTATAATATGGCAAAAGTTCAACTTTTCATGTTTTAAGGCATTCATTTAAGAACAAAATGTCATTCTTAATTGAATGAAGCAAAGTTTAAATCTAGAAGACATCAGTAATCGGAACCCAAAACCAACACCAGTGTCAAGTTGTGTTCATTTTATATTAACAATGAAAACCAGGCACAAACTTTTGCAATGATCTGACATATAAATTATTTTAATCCAATTATAAGAAAAGGGATATGATTAAAATGTTCTTGGCCCGACTAAGACAAAAAAAAAATGTTTGGGCATTTGGTCAGAACGTCATATATGCAAGACTACTTAACTTCTCATGAAAGTTAACATTTTACGAATTTCTGGGCTGATCTTTTGAGTCCAGGGAGAACAGGTTTGTTCACAAAGGGATTATTTTAAGAGACAGTTTTTTTTTTTAAGATGGTCAAATTCCTCTGACTTTATATCATTGGTAGTAGATACTTTTATGTTTGCATTTGAAGAGAAATAGAAATTAAGGTAAAATGTATTTTTTTCTAGCTAAGATAATTCTCTCAAACAGATTTATTATTTTAGGGTTTGAAATACTGTGTTCCGTTTTCTCGTTCACAATTATCATGGGGGGCGGTTATAAAAGAAGCTATGAAATGAATCCAACAGATTCCATATTTGAGGTGAGAGCCGCAGTTAAATGATTTTTTTCTTCTCTATTAGAACAAAAAAGGCTAACTTATTCTCTTTCAAGGACAACTTCTTTCATTTTATGAAACAAAATAGATCTAAGGATATGAACACATTTTTATCCTATATGGACATTTTTAATTTCACCAGATTTAACCCCATTCTTATTACCCATATAAAATGTAATGTGTGCATCAATCTTTTCAGAGTGCACAGATATTACACTCTGATCCTAAGCAAAAGTGATAACCCATAATAGTACCAGTCAAAACCAGACAGAATCATGTTAGCCTTTTCATGAAAAAGTTTAATTATAACTTTATAGAATAATGTTTTACAAAACCAAAATATATCTCCTATTTTTTTTAAGTTATAAAGTAACAGAGGCTTTTAACACAAAATATTTCTCCAGTTATTTTATGGGATCTAATATCATTATGTGAAAAGTGATAAATCCCTTTTACAGAAGTAATTATCAAACTTCATGCTAGCTTTAAGAGAAGCATATAATATTCTCAAATTAATATTGAGAAAAAAAATTGATGCATCAATTCTTGTATTAGGAATGACATTTGAATATGTAGCATTATTTTTTAACAAATAGAACTAAACTAATTACTGACGTGGATTTGCTTGCTTTTCTGCCAATTCACTTTGGACTTGATCATCAGGCACTTCTCCAACCAGAGTCTGCATAATCGAAAACACAAAAATGGGCCAACATTATTTTACAAAATATATAAAATAGAATCTAAAATTTACAAACTACATTTGTTGAGAAACATGAAAATTTGGAATAAGTGAAAATAATTTTACATTCATCAAAATATATTTAGAATCAATTTTTGTCAATGTAAATTTCTCTTAAAATAGTTAGTACCTATCTTCATCATATCTTAGGTTAAAAGAACTATTTTGTAATAATTATTCACATCTTTAATAGTACATTAGAAATTTATCAACAACTAATAAAGAAGATACATATTTGCATCCTTAAATAAAGTAAAATTCAACATATTAATTTCAAAGAAAATGCCTTGAGCATGTTAGTGAATCACAAGATATCAGTGAATGTCCTGTTAAGTGCAATAGAAATTGTTAAGGGTAGGTCTCTAGAGCCAAAGCAAAATTAATATTACATGGCCAGATTTATAAAGCATACAAGAAAGAAACTGGACAATCTAGCCCAACCAATTCAAACATACTAATGATCCTTTTCTCATATTTGTGCCTCTTCATTATTTACTCATTATATACATTTTACTTTAAATAGTGTATTCCCAATTTTGACTGGGCTAAGTGACTTTCTACAGTTAACATTACAAAGGGATATTTTCTAGTTTATATATTTATAATCAGTAGATATGAAGTTCTTTTTTGAATTATAAATTAATGTAAATGATTTTTGACTAAGGAAGTTAAACAAAATATCTAAACAGTTCACTCCATGTAGCACTTATACAATTTATGAATTTCCACAACAAAATAAAATATTTTCTGCTGTCACTTATTTTATTTACTATCCGCTGAATATTTGAGAAAAAATTATCCTGAGCATTAAGGGAATGTCAAAACATTTGACATACAAATTTTACAAAATTCCTTAAATTGTTAATTACAATAAATAAATTTGTATTTTATAAAAATCCACATGAATACTGCTAGACATTTAAAATGATTTTTAATTAGCTGAGTGAAGATACAAACATATATATATATATATATATATATATATATATATTAGGTCCCTCCAAAAAATGCAATAAAACGAAGACATTATTTAATTAGAGAAGCTTTTGTTTTTAGAAATAAAGATATACAGAAGACACTATTGTCTTAAGACAAAAATAGGGGTGGGGGGGGTAATGAATTTTTACAAGAATTGTTTTCATTTTTTCAAAGATTTTAATTAAATAATTTACGTTTTAAATCTTTTAAAATTTGTATTATTTTCACCGTTTTAGATGATATTAAGTAAAAACCATATTTACTAATCATAAATGGAAAAGCTTAGACAAATCATCAAACACCAATATTTTTAAAAGAATATTGAATTTTTTTTTTGTATGCGTATAAATGTGCCTATTTTTGTAGATACGGTTGTTTATACATGACATTATCAGAAAATAAGAGCAATAACTATAGTAAATTTAAAATCAAATTATCTAAAATCCAACAAAACATTAGATCACAAAGAATATTTTCTTAAATTTTTAAGATTACTGAGTACTTAAAAATTATAAATAAAAGGTGATCACATATTCTTTGACTATTTTTTACAAATAAAACTATAAACAGCTATCGGCAAGTTAAAAAAATGCATTTCTGCAATATTTTAAACTTAAAGTAAATATTTGTTTTCAATCAAATTAATTATACATTAAATCATCTAATATTCATCAAATAAAGTTTCAGAAAAGTATATTTTATTTTGGGAAGATTTTTAATAAAATTTTACATTCTGCTGACAGTTCAGTCATGTGCCATGCATGATACATGCTTAGGCAATCGTCTAACTTTCGATACATGATGGACGAGGCAGATTTTTTTCTGCAGTTGGTTGCCATTTCTTTCTGCGGTAGACTAGTTGCCAACCAAGGCTATAGAACCCAGTCTGTCCAGCTATTTATCCATAGCTTTAGAAGAAGAGGATTCATACCTTTCCCAAAGGTATTAGCATGTAAGTGAATGTAAATAAATTCGATTGGAATATTCAAACTAGGATGGCTAAAAATGGCACTAAAATCAACAATTTCAGCAATTCTAAAATTCTAATCAATTTAAATTTTTTAAATAGAGCAAAATATGTTACTTATTGTAAATATTTAATTTAATAGCTTGAAATTTAAACCAAAATAAAAGTTTCAAGAAGGTTTTTCCATTAGTAAAAATTAAATTTAAAGCTTATCTATCACATATCTGTGGAGGTACCTAATTATATATATATATATATATATATATATATATATATATATATATGATGTAATGGAATGGAATATCTGCCACCCCCATGAGTGCCGGCATTATAGGTGGTAACCACCTATAAGTACCCGTTAGGACAGCGAACAGCAGATTCGATCTGGGATCAACTGTACCGACTTGCAACGACTGTGCACATAACTATTACTGCCTTGCTTGTTGTACTGGTTTCTACAATAAACCTGTTACTATTTATCCACCGTATTTGTCCATTCCATATTCCGATTAGCATGGAATATAATATATATATATATATATATATATAAAAAATTCATCAATATCAGGTTTCCCATTCTTTGCTCAAATCTTTTCCCCCCTCTTATTATACGAGGCATTTTGTGATGCAGTTGGACACCTCAATATTTCCTAACATCACTGTATTTCATATCTTTCAACAATCAAACACCCTCACTTAGATGATCTAGCCAGGGTTGCTCCATGCTCACTTTTTGTGTAGGAATCTGAGGGCTCCTTCAACAATGGCTTCTGTGATGCATCACACTTGTGTGGCGAAAGAAAAAGTCACTTACCGAGAAAGAGCACAAGTTCTGTATGATATGCCAGAAACAAGTCAGTGACAATTGTTGCCATAAATGCATCTTGGATATGCTAATATTGCTTGTCCTCTCCAACCATCAACCAATGAAAAAATTGTTCTGTCAATAAAAGCTGTTGCTGTTCTAAAAGTGAGAGGTAGTTTATTTTTCTACCCGTCCATTGGCTTGCAAGTGTCTGTTGCCTTGTTCGTTGGATTTCTGACCAGTTACATGTATTGAGATTTTTTGACATTGGACCTGCAATTCATGATTCCAAGATTTTTTTTCTGCTCCTGGATCTTCAAGTTTGGACATGTGATTTGTTTATTTCATTTTGTAATTGAGCGGCCATATCAATATCTGAACAATTTGCCACCCATTGCTTCAGCATTCTTTGCCCTCTTCCTCATTTTGTCTGCCTCACTATGGTCTTCACAAGGAATGTTAAGAATAACTTACAAAGTCAACTGCATTGCCTGGGCTTAGCAGCATTATTATTATTACCGAATCATTCTTTAAACTTCAGTTATTTTCCAAGGTCAACTTTCATGTCCAATTGTTTGTGACACTCTCTGCTAACAGAGGTCCAACAGCTTGTGTGAGCTTTTTCCCCAACTAACAAAAGCAATAGTTTTAGTTATTGCCACTTGCAGTATCTAATTCCAGCACAGAGGATGCCTGCTATGGCTAGTAGGATGATCATACTGACAGCAATAACACCTCTCGAGGCTCATACACATTTACCTTCATTCATATACTAAAAGCTTGAAAAGAGACTAAAATTTAAATTAAAATGCAACCAAACCATGGCTGACAAAAACTATTCTTACCTTGAAGAGTAAATCTCTGGTTGAGGCCAACACTTGCAAATCTCCCACAAATTCATGGACTGACATACTGTCAATAGTAGCAGGGGCACAACTCCACTCAGCACCAGTACGCAATGCAATGCTAGAAAATATTTCATCCACATTGCCTTTCTCTCGGAAGGCATCAACACACTTGAATGACAGCCTGGCACTCACTTGATCATACAACTGTAAACAAAAACATACATACTTTTTTTTTTTTCTTATTCATCACTTGCAAAGTAAATATTACACCGAAAATTCAAGAGCATATATTATCAGACATTTTTTATTGTAAGTTTTTCAGTCATTGTGTGTATGATTTGCCTATTTGTTTGACAAGGCAGACTTTACAGGATCCTTTACATCAATAAGAATACAAGACAAATATAAAATATGTAAATAAAAGAATTATAAGAATAAAAGATTATCAATTTTATTCAGAGGAATAAAGTTGTGTATTGGTATTATTATCTATGGAAGTTTTAGAGGAGACATATCTTTCTGTCTTCTAAAAGATCTAAAAAGTAAAAAATGTAACAAGTGTTTAGTGTTTAAAAAAAAAGATTCAATTATTAAATTGATCATAAGACAAGGTGAAAACTGTTGCATCTTCATAGTTAAGTGAAGGTAGTAAATGTTTGATTGGTTAGAAATATAAGATACAGTTATGTCAGTGAATAGAGACAGCAAGTAATACTATAAACAAATAAAACTGATCTTTTTTCTACTCAGCAGTTTTATTAAGAAATGAATTGAACAAAAACTTATAACTGAGAATGGGCAGAGAGGAGAAGATTAAATCTTATAACTATGTCGATGAATCAGGCAGGAATTTAAACAGGAATTATGATACAAAAAGGAGCAAAGATGAAAAAATAACTTACTTCTTCTTTAGTGAACTGAGGCATTTCAGTTTGAGGTTGAGATGGTAATTCAATAATTTCATCCACTTCTTCTTGAGATGTTAATTTTGTATCTTGTACATGTTTGACGCTTTCAAGACAAGCATTCTCTTTGCACTGATCAATCTTGGTTGGAGACTCGTCGTCGTCATCAACTTCCATTTGTGTGACTATTACATTTTCTTCTGTGATTGGAATTTCCATTTCTTTTGAATTTCCTTCATTTCCTACTTCCTCTTCCTCTTCTGCTTCTTCATCTCTGACCATCATTAAATCTGTAGTGAATTGTTCATCTAAGCCTAAAATCTCTTCCTCCTCAAGTCCTTCTTCCTCCTCTTCCTCCTCCTCCTCTTCCTCCTCCTCCTCTTCTACTGTGGATGAGGTGAATGTAGTGTCTTCATTGAGGCCATGAGTATTTTGTCTTCGAGATGAGGGTCGCGGGTGCCCATTACAAATCTGGAGGTGATGAGCAAAGCCCTTACGCCGTCGACGTGTGGCCCCACATATCGGACAGTGAAAGTGATAGCGTACCTTGTGGCACCCGGCCTTCAATTCACACCAATTATTGCACAGTAATACAGAATAATCTGCAGAAAAAGATTAAAGGACTTCAATAAAATCATATTTCATGTTAAACAAAATAATATCTCAAAAGGAATAATGCAAGATTGATGCAAACAAAATTACTTGGCAGAATCTTTGTTATGACAAAGAAAGTTCAAAGACATTTACAAAACTGGGAGGTGAAAATATAATAATAGTTAGGACTTAACAAAATGACAATTTCATATATATTGACATTTCTGACAAAATAGTTAAACTAGTAATCTTATAATAAGAAGTAATTGTAGTTATAAATTAACACAAGTAAATCAGAAGAGTTTCCACAAAAAAACTCTGTTGTGCGTGTGTTTACCTTTGTATGTAACTCTTCGTTTCCAATGTGCATAATAATGAAGCTGGAGATGGCACAAATAATTCGGTTTGAATCTGTCTTCTACACAGAGAGGGCAATGATATTTGTGTCCACAATCACAGTCAGGTGAGTAGCATTTGGTCATTGGAAGATCATTCAATGTGCGTACAATTGAGATGTGATACTAGCAAAAAATACAAATTCACAAAGATATCATAATTAAACACAATATCAGTATTTAGGATTATAATTTTTTTTATTATGATTACCAAGTTATTAAAAATAAAATCTTCAAGCAATATTTCATGTTATTTACTCTATTTTTAACATGCAAATCATAATTATATTCTACCTCAAGTCTACCTTTGAATATTCATTTTCCTAAGAGGTCCATTAATAAGATTAAAGACAAGTTTCTTTTAAAGAAAATGAAGAGAAACAGAGAAAATCAAATTTTGACATTGAAAGAAAGGAAGAATTATATCTTGTAATTTAACAACAATAATTACAAAGCCAGTTTGACAAATGAAATAGAAATTTAGCAACCATCTTAACAGATGATGCACTTTACTTTTTTGTTTTGTTTATACTTACAACCTATGAAATTAACTAAATTAAATTCATTTAATATTCATCAAAGTTCAGAACACATCAAGCAGAACAAATTGTTCAAACCACCAAGACTTAACTGAATAACTTATATGCATTTTTATTAAGTAAATTATTGATCAAAGCTTTTCAATTGATATCAAATATAAATATCATTATTTATTATAGTAACTATGTAATTTGATTTTAGTAAAGTTAATCTTTATATATATATATATATATATATATATATATTACTATGCACATATTCAGATCAACTTGTAACCTATTACTATGCACATATTCAGATCAACTTGTAACCAGACATCTGAAATGTGTTCCCATAAAACGATTTACAGCCATCCCAGAGCCAAAGAATTTTACCAACTCCACCACCCCTTGCAAGATACTACCAAAGAAGAATTGTTCCCCCATCTTAAGTTTTCATTTGTAGACTGATGATCAAGTGGAAAAATTGGAGATCATATTTTGGAGACCAACTATGTCTGCAGTCCCAAAACCAAAGTTCCCTGATTGAACTGTTGAACCAACTACTAGTCACCAGTCCACTGGCATTACTTTTGTTTTCACAATATATTGTGACTAATGCTAACACTTAACTCACAAATCAATCTTAGGTAGACCAATAGTACCAAGGGATTAGGAAAGGTTAAACTAATCATTGGGACTTTCAAAAGATTGTTTTTACAAGCAAGAGTAGGTTATCTATCCTGAAAATCACTTCCTTCTTCATTTTACTTATAACTCACCTTTTTCATTCCTACAAATCAGAAACTTAAACACAATATGGGAAAGTAATATCAGCAGGTGAAGTGAAATGCCTCACACAACAGAATGGGGTTGTGTTATAAAGACAAAATAAAATGTTTTCAAAAGAAATCGCAATAAATTGAGTTATACTACAAAATTTAGAAAAATCAAACCAGGATATAATGACGAATAGCATAGAAAAATAACTTAAATAATTATTATGAATACCTATGAAATAATTAGAAACCTTGCCATGTTTCAAAAAAAAAAAAAAATATGGAGACAATTTTTTGTCTTTATTAAATGCAATATATAAAGTCAATTCATGCATAAACCTAAATCAGCTGTAAGTTGTAAGGGAGATTACTCCAGATTACCTTTATTTCTTTGACATCACGAGGATGTGGAACTTTGGTAGCTTCATTCAAATCTGGGTTAATTGCTTTTTTCCAATTTTCATCAACTGCTGATTGAGAAGCACGTGGCCGCTCCATACACCTCCATAAATGGTTGATGAGAGGGCTTCTTCGTTTGCAAATTAAGTTACAAAGTGGGCAGTGGTAATGAGGACCAGTGTCAGTGATTGTGTTATTCTCATTTGTGGTGGTAGTAGCAGTAGTAGTAGCAGTGGTGGTGGTGGTAGTAGAGGAAGAAGCTAAATCTTCAGGATTGAGTGTGGATGGAGAGAGGGTCTGGTTAGGATCAACCTCAGTGGTTTTACCACTATTGCCATTTGCTTCAACAGTATTTCCATTATTAGAATTTACCTCTTTGTAACATTCCTCTTTTTTACACAGATGAATCTCTGGACCTACACAAGAAAAATAAAACAGAAAAATAAATGGAACAACTTTAATATTAGGATGACATTAGACAGTTTCACATGAAACAGTCAAAATCCTTAATATTTCAAATTAAACATTGGACATATAATGGCCAGAAACAAGATCTCAAAATAGAAAACGTTAATTACATAATTTGAATTTTTGAGAGAAACTGTGACAATTGGAGATTTCAAATTAATATGAGCAAAGTTGATATAAAATAAAAATACTCTCCAATCCTGACTGACTGACCAAATTCCTTGAAAGTTTATTTTATAATTGAACAACTTTATCGGAACTAACTATACATTTCTGTTTCAATATTTTATTTCCTGCATTAACTTAAAATATTTAAAGAGTATCAAATGCTGTACATGTTCAGAACAATTCCTAAAAGAAACACTTGGAAGAACTCAAGATATACTTTATACAATCAATAGTGGGATTATTTGAAGAACTTTCTTTAATAAAGAATGTGTCAAAAGAAATTCTTGGCTGTTCATCAAAAATAAAAATGGTAAATATAAAATTGCTTATGTTTTTTTTTCAACAATTTCAACAAATATTTCTTTATGAATACATTAAAATTTTGTTTTAATAACAAAATTGGATATGGAGTTTTGTTATTTGGTCAGAACTGCTGCATATAATTTCTCTAGTAAAAAAAATAAAATAAAATAAAATAAAAAATAACCAATGCCTTGTCAAGCATGGCAAAAATATATGTTGCCCCCACCTCCTTAAAACAAAAAACAAATATTGCACACAAAGAAAGTCAGGAATTAAAGTGAATCCAACTTACCAAGTCCTTTGATTGTGGTTGGATTTTTGGGATCAGGAACGACAATGCAGCTTTTATCTTTCCCCTGAGATGCAAAATAAAACTTGCATAAAATATAATTGCATAAAATAAAACTTGCATAGAATATAACTGCATAAAACTTATGCACTCTTCAAGAAAAGGTTTCAATTATGTAATAAAAAATATATAAATAGAAAATTTTGTTAGTTTTCTCTATCATTCCTTTTTCAGAAACTGAAAGGATCAAACAAGTAGATTTAAGAATGCAATTCTGTTATTCACACTTTAACAAAGTATTTATGCAGTAATCAATATTTATAAAGTGAAAAATTGAACAAGATATGATCTAAGTCGATCATACTATCAAAACTGAATGAATCTTATATTACACATATCTCTAACAAAACAAAAAAAATTGATAAGTCAATGGCACAAGTGAAAAAGAAAACAATTGAACAATTTACAATAAAGTGAAGAAAATTATATCTGCCAAACACATTTAAGATTTTAAATATAATTTCATATATTTCATCTACCAAATAAGCAGATTTTAGGAAAAATGCAAACTTACCAGCTTGTGCATGTGAGTGTATAGATGCAAGGTGAAGGCATATCTTTTAAGCAGCTTAGATGGACAATAGGGGCAATGATAATGGCCAGCTGTTTGGCCACAGTTCCAAAAACATTTTACTATAATCAAATCTGAAAAATTACAACACATTTGAACAGAATGCAATGAAACAAAATAAAAATGAAAGATATGTATTTTGATTACTATATACTGCTTGTTAGAAATTATCTTTTTAACGCAATCTTGCAACTCTTGTCTATTAAATACAATCTGTTGTTATCAGATTGTTTGCATTTTTCAGAATCTGTTGACTACTGCATCGATGCTGAACATAACTGGGTTATGTCATTTGGATCAAATTTAAATAATGATATTTCCTGCATTCTTGTACAGCAAATAAAAAGCACGAGGTGGATGTAAAAGTTTTCAACATTTTGATATTTTTTAATAGAAACAATTTTCAATTGTGTATTCAGTTGCTTGTTTCCAAAAAGAGAGTCCTCAAAACTTTTGCGCATACATAATAGATATCTGCAATTTTGGCGAAACTCATAAATTACATGTGACAAAAATAAAATGCAGTGACACTGAATGCAACTCAACTGCTGGCTAGTTCTCAGTTTATTTCACCATTTTGTTTTTTATCAATCTTTATGAAAGATTTTTTAAAAACTAAGAATAAATTTGATGTAGTAGGATGGATAACTCATTAAATTAATCAATCCCATTAAAAACAATGTAACTGCAAATAAGTCTGTTTGAATTGTCACATTCACTAATGCTTAAGAAGTTCTCAACAATCAGCTCACTATATAAAGAACATATAAAACTGAATATAATTTCATTTTAAAATAAAGTTTCTTCAAAATTTGTGAAATAAATCATCATCATAACGTTGTGAGTAAATAATTTTTTATGCACACTTTTTTTTTTGTTTACAAGCAACAGATTAGACCAGAATATAGATTTATTATCATATTCTCATAGGTCCTAAAAATGAACAGTTATATGTTAAAGATATAAAAACTGTTTAAAAATATGCTCTATCTTAGGAAAACTTTGCCTTGAATTTAAAAATATACCAACCTCCTTAAAACAAGAAGATGAATGAGACAATTTAAGAAAATAAGTCAGGTTAATTATTACACAAGTAGAGTTATTCAAGTTTAAAATGATGTAATTCTAAAATCCAATTTTAAGCAAATAGGAAAATATTTTATGTTAATATGAGTCTGTTAAATTGTGACATCTTGAATTAAATGATCTGATGTGAGTCAAAGATGGTTTCCATGAATGCATAATGCCTTTAATTCAAAAGTAAGATTTTTTTCAAAAGATCAAGATTATTTTCTTTTAGAATTCTATTTCGTTATGGCTACAATAAAGAAAGCAAATTGTAGTTTTTTTTTTGCAGTCATTATAATTTAATCTTTATAATAAAACACTGTCTTTGTGTTGTCAAACCTGTTAATTTTTGTTTAATTTCTTTGCAGTCTTTAAAAATTTCACTTTTTTTTCTAATTTAATATATTTATATATTTTTCATTTCCAACTTAAAACTACAATTTTATTATCAGACATTTTAGGAAAAAATATTTCAATAAAAATTGTTATTTCCTACAGATTGTAGTTGATCATGAAAAACAATTTTAAATAAAAAGGTGAATATTTTATTTTGTGCCATTTATATTAAACTATTTTATATTTCATTTCTCTATGAACAGAATGAAAAAAAAATGGAAAAAAAAGAAAATAATTCTGACAATTATTGACTTTGAATATAATTTACTTTTCACAATATTGCAATAGTGAAGTAAACTGAACAAAGTAATGAATGTTAAATTAACAAAATGTTTTCCAATTTCAGTTGAATCTGTGAGAAAAATCATTAAAATCTTGTTTTCTGTGAAAGTTTAAAAACCAAAAAATATTTTGATACCACAAAAACAGAATTTAAAAAGTAATTCCATTCTAGGTTAACAGTGCAATGTAGTATTATGTTAAAGAGTATAGACTAAGCTTTAAAACAGAGAAATGGAAATGTTTGCCAGTTTTTATATATATATATATATATATATATATATTAGGATATTAAAAAAAAAAAAAAAAAAAAAAAAAAAAAAAAAAAAAAAAAAAAAAAAATCGCTACACAATTATTTTTCAATACTACAAATGTGTCTCCTCAGGCGATGTTAAATTAAATGTTACAGATAGTGGAATTATATTCCATTTGTTCTCTTTTTACCTAGCGATATATATATATCAGCTAAACTTTAAAATAACTAGTAGAATAGACACTTTGAGTGGTTTGAACATTTTTACCCAGTTGAGTAAATAGTTTCACTAAAAGAAGAGAAAAAATATCTTGAATTAAAAAAAATATCTTATTAATTGTATTAATAAACAGAATGGAATTTTATCATAAAAATAAACTTTAGTTTTTAGTAATTTTGTTTAAAAAATATTTCAATAATTTACCATAAATTTTTCAAATTCAAAGTTTATTTAAGACGACTGGTGTATTCATGTGTTCATCATGATTTGACATGTTAACAATTTGCTAAATATAAAGAAATTCCCTTTTTAAAGTGTATATAGAATGGGAATTGTCAAACAGGTAAGCTAAAAATGTCTCAGGCAAAAGAAAAGTATACATTGAACATTCAAATAGAAATAATATTTTCTTTTTCATGACAATTGTGCAACATTTTCAAATCCATCTCTATTTGCTTTTTTAAATGAAGATTTCTTAAAATAAATTTATCCAAAAATGACTAATGAAAATCTCAGTAACCCATTTGAACCAAGCAATATTATAAGATCACAAAAAGATAACTTGAAAGACTTTTACACACAAAATTAGAATAAATTTTGTAATTTACCCTCTGCCTGAACAGCATAAGACATGTGCAATAATTCCAGGTGATCTCTAACTCTTGTAGGCTTAGTCGGCTTAAAGTGGTCAGTATCACAGAAAGGGCAATGAACTTTGCCATCACAGCAATTGTCAGCTACACACTTATCAATGACCACTTCTTGACTTACAGGGATGATACTGATGTGTTCCTGTCGCTGAAAGAGAAGAGAAACTTTATTATAGTCACCAATAAGGAGGCTGAATAAATCTGAAAAAAGAATGACATATTTCACATATTGCATCATTGATATCTGCACTTGTATTTGATTATATTTTTTAAAACTAATATTTTGCTTGGTAATCTCTGATTTTGCTCAGCTGATGTGATGTGAACAATGTTGAAGCAGTTTTCATTTTTATTTGCATAAATATCATCTCTTTGTATATCATGAATTTCTAGAAATTCAAAGAAAAATAAAGATGTTGGTTCACTCAAGTCACAAATGAAAGTTCTTGAAAGATTTTACAAGCACTCAGACTGAAACCAAATATCAAAATGAGAACTTAAAGAATCAACCTTTAACTAAACTGGCTATAAAACTAATTTCCTTGCACAGCAAATTTGAGTAAGTAAAGGAAACCTTAACAAGAACAGTTCACATTAAAAAAAAATCAATTACTAGTTACCAGACATTGTTTGTTTAACATTTTGACTGACACTTCAAACCATCTTGAGGTACCATATTTCAAGACAAACCTGAAAGGACTGATGTTGGAATAAATATTGACTGAAGTGTAAAACCTTTAAATGAAATATGCCAAGACGAAATGATTGCATTGCTTTAAAAAAAAAAAAAAAAAGTAAATAAAAATACAAGAATTTTATTTATATTCTAATGAAATAAAAACTACTTAAATTTGAAAAAAATAATTACAAAATCAATTTTATCATTATTTAAGGTTATAGCATATTGTTTAAAGTTATAGCATATTGTTGACTTATTTTTCATCAAAACCAGTCTATTTTAAGAAAAGTACTTAATAAATGTATTTTCTTATGAAACTAGTTTTAACAGTAGTAAAATTCAACACACAGCTTCAATTACAAACCATAATTCTGATTATAAATTAATATTTCTCTCAATCCATATAACTGAGTCACATGTTATCCTTTCTCAGAAATATTATTTTTAAAAGCATCAACCTAAATGCATTTAATAATAGTGCACATATCTCACTTCACTCACAACTACGAAGCAAATATTAACAGAATCCACAAGCAGAGATACAAGGCTAGATGACAACATTTGTAAAACTGCCATGGAACATCAGAGCTATATGAAGAAGTATCCAGAAGTTGCACAGTACATACAACATTAAGATGGTACTAAAAAACAGTTCTACCCTTCAGAGATACCTGACCAGTGTTGAGCCTCCATAAGAGGAAAACATGATAAAAACTGTGCGTATAACATTGCATGCAGTTGCAGCTGGAATTATAAAAAGGTAAGACCAACTGCTCTTTAAAGGTAAAGCTGAAAGAACATCAAAAGGCCTGAGGTTCAGTTATGGCAGATAATGTGTGAATGGAAAAGGGATAAAGATCCCCAACCAATATGGAACAAAGTCAAAATAACAAAGAATCAGTACACATGTTGATATCTTCTCAGTAGACCTAGCATAGAGTGACATTGATCAAGAAAAACCACATAGTAGGTTTAAGTCTCTAAAATTATACCACCTACAAGACAATGCTATTGTGGATGGAAGCATTAATTATGCATTACTGTTTAATGATGAGTTCAATCCCTGGGTCAGGTAAGAAAATCCAGCAGAACAAGCAGAAGCAGCATCATAAGGATGAAATAACAAAAAGACAAAACAGAATAATTAACTAGTATTTTCCCTTGGCATAGACACCGAAATGAAAACACTCTACTCCCATGGATTGAATAAAGTGTTCATTTTGGGAAAAAAAACATCAGTTCAAACAAATCAGCCTATAATAATAATGGTAATTCCTCATCACAGAAATTTACCATTAATAAATATGAACAAAAATTTAATCAGTATTTCATCAAAGAATCTTCTGATTTTTTATATATTTACCCAGGCAAATGGTTTCATTTTATGACTTGTTTCAAAATCTAAAATAATGTCAAATTCTACATCATTAAAATATTCCTTATTTTGATTTAAAACGGATTTGTACATTTTTTTAACATGTGCATAAAATCAAAACTGTATTTATGCTTAATGCTAATGCAAACTCCCATTAACAAACCTCATATGGTTTAAAATCTAAACAGAGTTTAATAATTTGAAATTTCAATTGAATTATCTGTAGAAATTTCAATTTCTTAAATGAAGGTGATATGAATGTGCAACTGAATCTGCTAATTCTTTAGTGAGCCGCAGGTCCTTTACTCAACACTAGTAAGAATATTTGTGGAATATTACACAACTACATGTTGCAATGGCCATTACTTAACAACAGGAAAATTAGAAACAGAATCCATTTAAGTTTAAGAATGTTGACAAGAAAAAAAATAAATAAGGGGTCCTTATTGAATCAATGCTCCAGATCATTCTCAGTCCACCCTTTTTGACACCCAACAAGAAACAAACTAATCAATGAAATCTTTTAAAGAAAATTTTATAAACCTCTCTAAGCGGGGTCATCTCTTACATCTTGCCTGCTACTGTTGTTAGCATTAGAACTATCCTGTTACGCTTGTTCAACCCGCCTTTCCACTTGGTCATAAAAAAATTAAGTGCTTTTGTTGCTGTTACTTCAGATACAAAATTAGTAAAGAAAGAAAGAGTAAAAAAAGTCATCTTTACCATAAATCACAGGAAATGTATTTTAATTGAAAATGACCAAATTTATATAATCTGCATTTTTAAGATACAGAAATGAATGCACTGGCATGAAATGTGTATTGTGTGCATAGTACAAGTAGTAGCAAGGCATGCATCATATAACATTATTGTTGTTCCTTGAATATTAAAGCAGTCGATGAACAAAATATATCACATGGAGGGAAATAGAAATATATACATTATTTTTTTTGTCGATAGAGGCTTCTTAGTTAATGAATGATGATATTCAATTTATCTTAGAAGGAGATGCAGTTATATGCAAAAAAGAGGTACGAGACTGAAATATTGCAATGCTGTTTGTGGTGTGTCGACATGACGTGCATTTCAAACCCTTTTATTTGTAACAATGATGACATGTTAGTTGCACATTATTATGATCGTGCATCCAAATTTCAAGACAACCAATGCGTAAAACAAACATTCCCTTGTAAAATGTAAAAAAGCCATTATTGATTATTGTTCTTTATTAGTTTTATATTTAAAACATCAAACCTAACAAACAAAAATGCAAATTGATAGTTAATAATAATAATCAGCACTAGCAGTTCTCATGTTGTAAATAAACGAAATGAAACAATAATTTCACGTGTAACATTTAAATAGGATGAATAAACTCAAATAAAATTTAAGTATTTTGCTTTTAACGATGTTTAAAATCAATTGCTGTAAACAATTTATTATTAATGATATCGATCGACCAATTATTGTGAATATTTTTGCAATTTTATCGAAAACTAACAGTAATCAATTTTAAATTCCATGGTTTGGATGCAATGGAAGCATTTGCCATTTTGAGAGAACCAGTTTCGCCTGCTTAATTGATAACAGAACTCAATTTGCAATGGAAAGAAAGAAACAAATCATTTTTCTTTTCTTTCTCTTTATTTTTTAAAACAAAACTAAGTATTCGATATAATAGTCTTTTTTTAAACACGGAAAATGGTTGAATTTAAGACCAGGAAGGATTTGTAAACAATAAACAACACTAAAAATAATTTATTAAATTAATATTTAATTTAAAGGATCCAATAAAGTCAAGTCAATAATGACGGGACTACAGAAAAGATCACTTAAATGGAGATTAATCAATGTTTGCATTTTTGTGATTAAAAATATTTTTAAAAAGAAACGAAGATGCTAAAGTAAATTTCGATTTTAAGAAATAAGTTAAAGTCAAACAAAATAATGCACAAGGTGAGATGATATAAAATAAAAAAGTATAAAAATTAAAAACGTTATTTATTTTCATTTTTCAGTCATATTCCATCGGAGTATAAAATAAAAAACAATGCATTTTAAAAAGTACTAAAAAAAAAACAACCCCATAAAAGGAAAATAAAAATAAGATAATCAATAATTATCAAAGATAAACCTCAATATTTCCAAATCAACTGAAAAATATTTTGGTTTAAGGGTTCTTTTTTTTCATTGTTTTTATTTTGATTTATTAAATATTTTTAAGGTTAATAAAATATTTATTTTCGTGGCGACCCGTGTGAGCGTGGTGGCCAAATAATCTCTTCTTGTCTATATGATATATATATAACTGAGACAGCAAGTAATCACTTACCTCCTCATTCGGCGTGTTAGCCGAAGCATTCTTCTGGTTGTCGCCCATCGGAGGGGCTAATGGTTAAAATAATGTAAATAAAATTGTTCAATTATGGATTTAACAATGGAAAACGTCTTTTTAAATAGAAATAGACAAAATGGCGTCCAAAGAGTGGAAAATATTCACATTTTTTTTTTGTCACCAAGGGGAGGTAATCCTGTTCTAAACTTTTTTTTTTCTTACTTTCAATTCTTGAGAATTGATTTATTAATGTCAGTAGATTTCTTTCAGTTAACAATTTTAAAGGACAAAAATATTGAATAAACTAATATAAAAGTATTATGAATCATTTTAATATCAATCTCATTACGAAATTGTCTATTGCTAATTTTTATTTTTTATTATATAGTCGTTAAAATCAGGTTTCTTGACAAATTTGACTAAAAATTCCTAAAACTTTTCTTACTAATGACTGAATGTATTTTAATGAGTTTAATGTTTTTCATAGTTTCTAGCCATTGACTATATAAATGTCTTGTGTTCATCAGACCCAGTCATTAACATGGTTAACAAAATAAGGATATTATTTAAATATATTTGTTTTGTATTATTTCGAGAGCTTATCCTAATTTCCAACTAAATTTTAAAAATATTGATTGATAAATTCAATTGTTAATGGACCTTTCTTATTAATAGATAGTTAACATTATTGCTAATACGTTAGTAAATCAGATTAAAGTCAACATTTAAAAAATATTTGACAATCTGGAAAAGAAAATATTTTTGATCCAACTATATATTTTTATCTTTTATCCAACAATATATGAATGTATGAATTACCTCCCTTTTATTTTTTTAATTTATTCGTGAACATTTTATTCGAGTAAAATTTTTGGTTTACATCAACTCTATTGCTGCTTACGTAATAGTGGAAATTATGTTAATATTTTTTATTGCCGTTGATTTTTTTTTTTTCTTTGCAATTTGCAAATTTGACTTTGCGTTGAAAGAGTTTCGTATTCGTTGCGGAGAATAGCGGAACCGGAAGTTTAATATTTTGGCTCAGGGCGGTACACATGGAATCCGTGAAAAAATTTACCAAAGGCCATTTTTTTAGGTTTGGTCTCCCTTTTATTACTATGGTTGTTGGAGGTTCATTCTGTTTGAAGGAATTCGCTCATATAAGGTACACAACTCGAAAATCTATGATGATAACTCCTGAAGAGCTGGAAAAAGAAACTGGTGTAAAGGCAAAAAAGGAAAAAGTTACTATGGAGACTATTTATGAAGAATTCAAAAAAAGCAAAATAGATAATTGGGAAAATATCCGAGGACCAAGGCCTTGGGAAGATTCTAAAACTGTTCAGGATGAACAAAGAAAAAATAAAAATATTGCAGGTTGAGTGATTTGAACTCAGATCTCATCAAAGAAATATAAATTATTAAAAATATCTTCCTCTCGTAAGTTTTCTTTTTTATTTTAATTTTACCCTTTTAACTCTCTAACTACTAAATATCTGGGGGTTATTTAGAGATTTTACTATAAGCTTGAAAAATATTTGTTTAAAACCAGGAAAATTGGCTGTTCGGAAGGAACTCCACTTCCAGTTTAAAATAATTTAATTCTTAGTAAAAATGATAAATGTCATTCCTAGCTCAAACCTTCTCTAAATATTTAGATCACCTTTCTAACACTTGAGATACACTAACAATCACATAGACATTTTATTTTATCTGATGTCAGACAAAAAAAAAACTAACCTTAGTAAATAGAGATAAATGGCCATCAATTACTTTTTATCTTCCCTTTATCACGGCTTCATCATCTTTTACTTTATCTATTTTTTTTAATATTCCTCTACACTACAGTTCAAAGTTCATTGTTATCCTATTCCGTTCTTCCTTTGGTTTAATGAAAAAAATGTTTTGTTTGTTTAAATCGATGACCTGATCGAAGAAACAGTCTGTTTTGTTTAGTTTTAAAACGTTCATACTTCTGTTAGTTTCATATTGAAACTATAAGAAGACTAATGATATAGGTACCTCCACTAAAATCGCGATACCTTTGTTTTAAAAGTTAAAAAAAAATGAAAAAGCTTTCAGGAAGCTTTTTTAATGAAAGCTAAAGAATGTGTACAAAATTGCTTATGATTTATTGAATATTGATTGATCGTCAGTCAATGTGATTCTAAGTTAAGGTATTGCCTTGTTTTGTTCTGTTTGAAATAAATTATCTTATTAAAAATAAAATTACTTGTCCGTTCGGGGATTATGATAAATTCTATAGTTTAATCATCGAAGAAAAAGGAAATTTAATTTCAATCTTTATTTTCGATGTTTGACATCGAAACTTTTTTTTATATATATATATATATATATATATATATACATACTCAACTGGCATTCTCTTTCATACACAATTTTCTTGGTAGGATTCTAGCTATCAAGTTCTTTCCGCGGTTCCTCTTCCAAGGCATTTATCTCCCAAACCATTTTTTGTAATTTGATTTTTGTTTTGTTTAAACAAGAAGTCTCTCTTTAAAGAATATTTTTCCTCTCTAGTACTTCGGCTCCTGGTACCAGTATTGTACTAACTAAAAAAAAAAAAAAGTAAACACTCAACAAATATTAGTCAAATGACGACACCTATTGCATACACAGTTGGGGTGTAGTTTTGTGTAGAGATCTTTTTTGTCGTGTTACTTTGGTAAACACCTCCTCCTCCAAAATTGAACCCAATGTGACTGACTGTCCGGAAGAAATAACTTCATAAAAATAAACAAACACGTTGTGCCGTTATAATTTAAATTATCTTGTTTGAAGTTTTAATTTGTAAATTTTCTTGATTTCCTAAAATTAAAATGAGTTTGGTTAACTTTAAAGATCATTTCCTCAGTTTTCTTACAAAAATAGTCTTTTCTTTTCAAACACAGTTATTTGGCCCTAAATTGGACGTATAGATTTTTTTCAACTATTTCTTAATAAAAGGTACAAAGATTATGACGATAAAATAAAATTAACTTTTTTCTCATTCATCACTTTTTCATCAAACGCAAAAATACTTCGAATAAAACAGTAAAAAAAAAACAACAACCTTTTCCTGGTCAGATAATTGAAAAATGAAATTGAAATGAAATCTTTGTATGGTTGCTGAATGCTAATTTTTTTTTTTAGCATTCTTCAATGCCCGAACATCGGAATTAACCATAATACCTGGGCAGCAAGCATCCTAAAAAAAAAGAGAGAGAGAGAGAAAGTAATTACTTTTTCTTTTTTGTAATCATAAAAAGTCGCTCAAAATAACCTCAAGAAGCACGCTTCATGGGATCGAACTTGATCTTGTTGAATTGGGTTGGTAGATTGTTCTCATGACGGTATGAAAAAGCGTTTTGTTTTTGTTTTTAAATTTCACCTAGTGAATGACATTTCTCTCAATCGTCCCTTTTAACATTTGAAAAGATAAGAAAAATGAAATCGTTTTTGTTTTTTTCTCTTTCCAACAGCCGGATGGTTTAAAAAGGAAAAAAAATCATTTTAAATGTTTAGTTTTCTTCTTTGACTAGCTCAACTGAGATGCATTATTATTACAAACAAATATAATGTCTCTTGTCAAATTGCTTGCCGTCTTCTCGTTAATTTCAAGCCATCCCAATTTACAATTGACCTCCGTTTTTCAAAATTCTAAAAATCAAGGTCACTGACCAATCTATTTCGGGTGGAGGATTGACTACTTCACGAATACCAGAAATTCGAACGTACGGTATACTACTGTTGTTAAGAAACAAAAAATAAATATAATTTCCACCTTCCGTAAATGATCTTTAACTTTGATATTTCGAAATGCCATGATTATCACATCTCTTTCTAGGAATCCTACACCTACCATAGGTATACCTTTTTTTGTTGTTTTTTTTTTTTTTTTTTAATTTTATGTGATAAGCTAAGCACATCTCTAGCATCTGCTCCCATAAAATGTTTATTTAGAGTACATGCAAGTAGGTTGAATCCTCCCGATCATAGAATTTTGATAATTTTTTTCTTTCTCTTTAAAAAGTTTTCATTTCATCCGTAATTGTGTTATTGATTTTTGGGTAAGGAAAAACCACATCTATATCCCCACCTTAAACACTTATTTTCTACAGTTCAAAAAAAATAATGTCAGCCATTCATATATTCATTCACTGTGGGGACTGCTTTTGTGTGTGTGTATGACTATGAGAGAGTGACATTGCAGACATAAGGATCACCATGCCATGTTGAGTTGATACCTACACTGCCTATATCTGTAAATGCACTCTTCCTTTATAAATGTAGCAAATTTTAAAGAACATATTTATATTATACACACACACACACACACACACACACACACACACACACACCCTGAACTTCCTCCAAAATTTGATGCTAGGTAGTCGATTGAGAATTTTTATGTGTGCTCTTCTTTGATTCCTCCTTCTTATTCTAAGATTTGATATGTCTGGAAGGGTTCTGGTTCCAATAAAAATAATTGACATCCTGTTTGTTTATTTCTTGATATATATTTTTTTTACACTTTGTACTGTGCAATAAAATGGTGTAAAATTAACCAAAATGTCTTTTTTTTCTTTTCTTTTTTTTTAAGATTAATTTCTGACCAGCAAGTATCAAAATAAAATGATAAACTCATTGTTCTCACTTTGACAATGTGTATCTTCATGAGGAAATGTTATTGCCAAACTAGATTACATCTATAAATAGATGCAGAAGTATGTTAGAATAATCTTGACATTACATCCTTAACCTACAAGAAGGAAAAAAGAAATTTTGAAAATAGTAAGAATGACATTATTTATTTTTCTTTAGATTTTCATGCGTAAAGAAAATGTATTTCATTGTTATTTAATAACAAAATAATTTTTTGAACATACATTTCTTTTTTCTGTAAGTACTTCACATTTTTCTAATTTTTTAAATCTTTGTATCTCAGTTCAATTTTTTTTTTTTTTTATCAGTACCATTAAGTTGCAGCTTGTATATTGAATATGCTCTTGGGAAACTGATTTCTTCTAGTTCCATGTCAAGAAAAACAATAAGTAAAACACGCCATCACTCATGAGGCATTTAGGGTGTCAATGCTACTTAGTAATAAAATGCATTGCTTATTACTAAAAAAAAAAATAACTTGTGTAGCAAAGCCGTTAGTAAAAAAAAAAAAAGTCTTTTTTTAATGCAGAATTTGATTGGTAACTGCACTACAGTTTTGATGTTTGCCTGCTGCTGTCTTGAGGTGAACTCCTCATTACTTTAAGGTAATTTACCATTGTTGAGTCTCATGGCTGACTTGACTTCCTTCCTAGTCACAACTGAAATCAGATGAACACAACCTGAATATTTCTAAAGAGAGAGAAAATTATAATTACATTTTATTGTATTCATAACTTTCTTGAAATCTTTAACTCCTTTATTCAATACATGGAGGAATTCATCTTTATTATTTAACTCAAATCTTATCAAAAAATATAATTAAAACTTTAAAATATGATTTCTTGAAAGTTTTCATTCTTTCACAACAAACATAAAAGACCAGATTTGATTCTTAGAAACCCTTTTTAATTAAAGGTGAATTAAACAACTACAAAGCCCGAATTTTTGCTTAATCATTAAAAATCAACTTAGTTGATAAAAAAACTCGTATATTGTAATTAAATAAATGTCTATAATTGTAACATCAAAACTATTTTATGGAAAATAGTTACTTAATATCTACTCAATTTAAGGAAATTTCAAAATTTTATTTAAACAATAACAGAAAAAAATATTTTTATAATATGAACAGCTTGCTTCAGTTAGTACAAGTCTAAGATCAATTTGAATGGATGAGGTGATATTTGTATTACCGCTTTTAATTCGTGTTGATAGCTTTGAACTGAATGGCTTCTCTTTAGAACTATGGTGGCTTGTTAAAGAGAAAGAAAATTATCTTTTGTAAAATAATCATTTTTTTTGGCATTGATTTTTTTTTTTTTTTTTTTTTTGTAAAAGAACAATCATTACTTTTAAAAAGTGAATGCTGGGATACATTCTGTCACATGAAATGTTGATTATAAAGAATGTAAGAAAACCCCAAATATCTTTTACTATTTTGGGGTTTCAAGTAATAAAATATTTTTGGTGAAAATGATTGATATTTTAAATAACATTTTCACTGAAAAATTTTAGGAAGCAAACTATTTTATTTACAAAATAGTAAAAAAAATCTAATAGCTTATATGCAAGTGAAATATTGGAGCAATCAGAAAAAAATTTACACTAGTCATATGCAAAATATTTCAATGGACTGCATAAAGTCATGAGAAATCAATCTATACCTCTAAGACACAACTCGTGCCAGAATGATGACAGTTGAAAACGGAAATGATTATAAGTCTGGACACCTTTTACTTTCTATTAATAATAATAATAATATTCGATCAGCAGCTGTGTAATATTTTTTAAAAGAGTTGGAGTTAATATTTTCCCAGTATCTTTGTATATCTATTAAAAGATATCAAGTTTCTAAAAACAAAATCCCAGAGTGGTTCATATTTTTTTTTGAAAGAATAAAAATTAAAAAATATGAAATGATTATATTACAAATATATATATATATATATATATATATATATATATATATATATATATATATATCAAAGAAATATTTTTGTTATAGCCTTAGAATATACCTTTAAAAAAAAAAAATCTTCATAAAGGTCCATATTTTATTTTTATTTAAAAAAATTCCAGACTAAGGCATCCATGTCAAATTTTTTTTCTGTGTACAAAATTTTCATTTTCTTCAAGAACTTATCAGTAGTGATGCACCTTAATTGGATATCATCAAATTAAAAAGATAGCAATGCAATCACATGCAAAAAAAAAAAATTTTCTCTCAAATTTTGAAGAGATGGCTTTAAAAAAATTAATTTTTTTTACATAAATGTCCAAAATTTAAATAAACTATAATAATTATATGAATTTTAGAAGATTTTAAAAATAAATGTGTTTTTCCAATCCAAAGGCAATGATTTTTACATTTTTAAATACCCAGTTCTACTTAAAATATAAAAATAATATTGATATCAGAATTTTTCCTGTTTTTGTGTTTTGTCTCCTGCTTAAACATAGGCACCCCCCACTAATTCACTGAAAAAAGACCATGATGAAAAAATGTCCCAAATAAAAAAGTTTTATTGTCAAAATCTTTGAGAGGAGAGACCAAAATATTGTTTTATTAAATTTTTTAATCCTTTTTAGGTTAAAAATTTTTTCCCTGTGTCAGATTAGTATAGAAAATGTTAGCGTCTTTATTGCAGTAAAAAACATTGAAATTCTTATGAAAATAATTGTCAGATTTTAATGACATTTTCAGGACTTATTCACAAGTGAAATTATTTTAGAAATTTATTTTTAATTGATTTTTTTTACATCTGTTACCTCCCACTTACTTAATTTTGTGAAATTTTGAGAAATTAAATTTTTTCCCTCTGTTATAAATATTACTCCAACAGGTTCGCAGAATCACCTCATCAATGATGTTATGACTTGGGGTCATAATAAGTTTTGGGTCTTTCAATTTGTTCACCCAAGAGACCCTACCGAAAAGTTATATTAGTTAAAAACAGGACTCCTTGGAGAATTTAAATCAATTTCTTTTGTAAAGCAGAAACTCCATTTACCGAAAATATACTCTGAATCGTAAAATAAAACTAAGTCGTTATTTAACAAAAGCTTTTGTTTTTATAAGTAAGATATATTAAGGACACAACTGTCTTAATAAAAAAAAATTTTTTCAATGAATAATGAATTTTTACAATTTTAATTTTTTAAAAACTTTTATTAGAATAATTTCAGTTTTAAATCTTTTAAAAATTTGTATTATTCTGCATTAATTTCACCCTTTTAGTTTATATTAAGTAAAAACTATAGTTACTAATCATAATTGGAAAAGCTTAGTACAATTCATCAAATACCAATATTTTAAAAAATTTTAATATTTTTTTTACATGTCTATAAACATGCTGATTTTTAGACACAGATGTTCATACACAAGATTATCAGAAAAGAGTGATAACTATAGTAAATTTAAAGCCAACATTTCTAAAATTCAATAAAGCATTAAATTATAGAGAATATTTTCTAAATTACTGAGTACTTAAAAATTATTAAAAAAAACACTTGGGTTGTATTTTTCAGTTATATTTTATTGATAAAGAACAACATTAGATAAACATCCATATGTCACAAGCTGTCAAAATGTCATCAGCTTAAATAAACAGCTACTACCAGGTTAAAAAAGTGAATTTCTGTGATATTTTAAACTTAAAGTAAATATCTGTTTCAAATCTAATTGATTATACTTTAAATCAGTTAATATTGCGCAAATAAAATTTCAGAAAAGTATATTTTATTTTTGGAAAATATTTTTAATAAAGAAAATTATACTCTAATGACAGAAAACTAAAAATGGTGCTAAAATAAAAACAAATTAGCAATTTCAAAATGAAAGTTCCTTCTGATCAATTTAAATTAGTTTTGAAATACAGCAATTTATTTTTCTTATTGGAAATCTATTAGCTCGAAATTGAAACTAAAATAAAAGCTTCAAGAAAGATTTTTCATTTTAAAAAAAATCATTTTAAACTATAGGTAACTCAAATCTGTGGAGGTACCTACTTAAACGCAGTATTCAGACCATGTGTGTTGTGTTTTGGCTCGGTTATTTATATATGCAGGTCAATGGTGCAATATGGGTAGAAAGTATTATTCTAACAGTTATTGGGTGGGCAGTAACAGTTATGTTTCAAATTATTCTAAACTATTGAGAAGGAATAATTGTGGATTTGAATGTAGTTATTTGTAGCTATTTTATAGTTAACTTTTTTTTTTACTCATTATTTATAATTACTTTATTTATTGTTGATTGTTATTACAGTTACTTGTGTTTGTGTATATTTGTAATTTTTTTATTTTTTGCTTATTTTTTTTAATGTCTTAGTTTCGATTAAAAGTAACATACTAAAAATTTGTTTTTGTGTCTGCATTTTGAGATAAGTTGTGATCATTTATTTAGTGACTAGCTTAACAGCTACCCTATTGGGTGGCATTTAAGCTCGCTCCTACAAAGGGTTCTTGATTGAACCTTCTTCACAATAGATAGGGAGGAGTCGATGCGATAGGCAACGATAACTTAGAAAATAACTTAAAATTGATCACTGCATTTAAGTATCGCATTAATATGTAAGCTTACCTTTTAAAAGTTCAACGATAATTCTTCTGCTGCCACTTAATTTAAAGACAATTTGATGTACGCAAGTCCTTACTATCATATAAACATTTTTATTTCATGGGTGACTTTCACTGAATTTCAAAATTAATTTTAATTATTCCCAAATTTATAAAACTAGTTATCGTACAAAAAAATTTGTCGCAAAAAATCACGTACAGAAATCACCAAAAATCATTGAAAGTGATGAAAACTTAGGAATCGAAAATTTCATGATTGCAGGTCCAGATCCAGCCCAGAATGTTTTTAATTTGCCCACTGAGTTGGCCTGATTCCAAAATGATATAATATGTTGGGCTATGACGTCTAGGAGTAAAGTTGAAAATGTGTGACACACTGACATTTGCATTTATAGATTTGTGTTGGTCTCAGAAGGTAATTAAAGCTATTTTTCTCCTCTAGGCAGCATTTACAGTTTTGGGATTTATTGTTGTAGACTGATGCTGTTTTCCTTATTTTCCATGATATTTTTGGTGTGATTTGGTTTTTGGTTTTAATTTCTCATATTTTTAGAAAACATTATCCTATTTGTGTATTTACTATTTGTCATTAAACACTCCCAAAAATCACAAAGATGCATGAACAAAGAAAGGAACATTCGACATTACATTGGGAAGCCTTGATGCTGCAATCTTATAGGCAGACATTTACTACATGAACTGAGTAAAATGATTAATAAAAGGCATCGACAGAGATGAGTCTCATATTCCTAAGACAAAATCAGAAAAATATTCCAAAATATGGGATTCAACATAGACATAAAAACTAACCTAAGCGAAGTAGATTTCCTAGATATCACCTTCCACCTAAGAAAAGGTATATATATCAACCATATAGAAAACCCAACAAGAAACCACTTTACATACACACATCTTCCAACCACCTGTCATCAATTATCAAGCAGATCTCACAATCAATTAACCACAGGTTATCTGACAATTCTTCCTTTGAAACCATTTTCAAAGAAGCCAAGAAAGATTATGAAACAGCCTTAAAAGACAGTAGATTGTTGGCTATACTTGCATACATGCCACACAGCACAAAAAATAAACATCATATGGTTCAACCCACCATACAACAAAAACACAAAAACAAAGAAAAAATATTCATTTATCTTGCACACAAATACTTTCACCTCCATCTGGCAATGTCCACAAGATATTCAGCAAAAACACAGTAAGACTCGCACCTAGAACATGACATAAATAATAAAAATGCACAACAGAAAAACGACAAACCACCCACGCACATGTGTAACTGCAGAGCAAAGAATGAATGTCCCTTAAATGGCAATTACTTGCAAAAACAATGTAATATGCCGAGCCAATGAAAAATCAGCAGATAACAAAGAAAAAATATAGAGAGAGCTCCGTGACTCCATCTGTACCAAAATGAGGTCTTTACGGAGAGCAGAATGGCCCAGGAATAGAAGGAAAGGGCGCGCAAACAATTAGCTTTTGTCTCTAGTCCATACGGTTTTGCTAAAACATTATTAGGCGATAAACGTAGTGGAAGGCTAACATCGACCCCAGACGAAATACATGACTTCCTTAAAGAGACATTGAGTGACCCAAATAGGCAAATACAGTTGGGAGAAAACTCATCTCTAATCAGACCAAACCTGCCTGCATACCCTTTTGAATTAAAAGAACCAACATGGAAAGACAATATTAAAAACAGCCAGATTGGGTTCAGCCCCCGGGACCTAACGGAGTCACTTACACAGTTTATAAACACTGCCCAATGCTGCTCCGTATGTTATGGAGGTTATTAAAAATTGTCTGGAGAAGAGGGAAGATAGCTACGCAATGGAGGTGCTCAGAAGGCATATGGATCCCTAAAGAGAAAGGAGCAAGTACAGTAAATCAATTTAGGTACATCTCCCCATTGAACGTCGAAGGGAAAATATTTTTTAGTATTTTAAACCAACATTTAACAGATTTCCTCCTAAATAATAAATACATCGATACCACTGTTCAAAAAGGAGGTGCCCCAGGCATACCGGGGTGCATGGAACACACAGGTGTCATTACGCAGCTGCTAAAAGACGTGAAAGCACATAAGGGCGACATGGCTTTCCTGTGGCTGGACCGTAAGAATGCCTATGGCTCAATCCCTCATAAATTGGTAGCAGAATTCTTAAAACTCCATCACATTCCCGCCAAAACAATAGAGACTATAGTGAACTATTATAATGAGAACAGCAGCAGGAAACACAACATCTGCATGGCATAGATTGGAAAGAGGGATTATAACAGGCGGCAACATCTCAGCTACCCTTTTTTCCTTAGCCATGAATATGCTCATAAAATCTGCAGAAATAGAATGCAGAGGTCCTTTAACAACGGCAACCTCCAATAAGAGCATACATGGACGATATGACCATAACATCCTTGTCTGTGATTGGCGCAAGCTGGCTACTAAAAGGTTTGAAGAAACGTATTTTATGGGCTAGGATGAATTTCAATGTTACCAAATCAAGGTCACTCATGTTAAAAAAAGGAAAAACATCAGAGAGGGATCGTTTTAAATTGTCAGGCGAATTTATCCCGACTATAAAGCAAAATCCTATCAACAACTTGGGTAAGCGTTTTGACAATACCCCCGAAGGACTCTGTCGCGATCCAGGAAACAAAGGACATCTTAGAAGTGTGGTTAGACAAAGTAGACAAGTCTGACTTACCCGGTCGATACAAGGCATCAATTTATCAGCATGTTATCCTGCCCAAGATATTGTGGCCGTTGTCCATCTACAAGTTCACTATTTCTACCATAGAACATATTAAAAAAAAAAAAAAGAAGATTAACGCTCATTTACGAAGATGGCTAGGTCTACCAAAGTGTCTCTGCAGCGCTGCCCTTTACGGTAATTCCAATATTCTTCAACTCCCATTTAAAAGCCTTGAAGAAGAAAACATAGTCACTAAAGTGCGAACAGTAATACAACATAAGTATAAGTCAGTGTCTGCAGGCTGTTAATTTAGATGAGGGGCACATCAGAGACTGATCAGCTATGATGGGGTCGATTTGGTGAGGGGAGTATGATGTTTGAAAGACCCGAAATTGCCCAATGACCCAATTTAGAACATCACTGATGATGCCCCCTAGCGCTAAAAAGCGTATATTTAAAGTACATAGAAGTAACTGAAGCACCTTAAGAAACTACTCAAAACATCCTTTACAAATACATGAACAGCACAATGCTTTCTAAACACGTGTGGGAAATTAAAGACAAAAACCAAATCACACCAAAAATATGATAAATAAAGGAAACTACATCAGCCTACAATAATGAATCCCAAAACTGTAAGCACTCTCCGGTGGAGAAAATAGCTTTAATTACCTTCAGGCACAAAAATAAATTTTTACTATACTACTTAAAAATGGTAAGCTAAAGACAAAAAGAAAAATAAACAAAATCTAAATAAGTTGTTAAATAATAAAGTAACAAACTATGAATGCACACATAAACATTTTTATAAATAAAATGTATGAATGTATGACTTTGTCATACATCTTTTCTCCAAAAACTATTCTTGGGAGATATATATATATATATATATAAGTGAAAAGTTTGTCACTTACCTGATTGATGTTACCTTCAGCATCCTGACTCCAGAGTTTTGTAGACGTACCTTCCAGGAATCACTCCATCCACTGATACGAAAGCCACTCAAAAAATTCAAAGCCTCACCCAGAAGAAGTTGTGGAAAGACAGTTTTTCACTATTTTTCGATATACCCACCCTTGACCTCAATGCACTTGATCCAATGATGCTTAAGCATCACAGAATGTGGCTTCCTGGTCCTCCAAAAACTCTGCCACAGAAAATATGATCTCATCATTGTTTCCAAAATAGCAACCACGCAAACAGGATTTGATTTTTAGGAAATGGAAAGAAGTCAGATGGAGCTAAGTCTGGTGAGTAAGGGGAATGAGGTAGCAATTCAAGGCCACAGTTGACTGCTTCATCTACTGCAACATTGTGAATGAACGTGCTATCCTAGAGCACACCTACCCTCAGCTTCCCTCTGCATTTTGTCTTGATTACTTCCTTCAGTTGTCTTAATTCTGATTCATAGTACTGTCCATTAATAGTTTTTCTCTATCAGGATTGTCTTCAGAATCACAAAAAGCGAGCACTCACCTTGCCAACAAACACTGCCTGCTTGAACATCTTCAGAGATGGAGAAACAATGTTTCCACTCTTTGCTTTGAATCTTTGATTCAGGTTCAAAGTTGTAAACCCAGGTTTCATCTTCAGTTACTAATCTGCGGTGAAAATTATCAGGGTCAGCCTGGAAGTGAGTCGGAGGTGTCCTGGAAATGTCAATCCTTTTCAGCTTCTGTTCTGGTGTCAGCATTCTTGACACCCATCTTGCAGACAGCTTGCTCATCTCCAAGATCTCAGTTAAAACAGTATGGACTGAAGCAGACTTAATGTCTATGGACATAGCTATCTGCTGGACAGTAAGACGTCTGCCATCCAAAACCATATGGTGAATGGCATGAACTTGTTCATTAATGGTTGCAGTTTTTGGACCATTTGACCGTTGGTCATCTTCTCTGTCCCTGCCCCATTTGAATTCCACAGCCCACCTCTGTTTTGTCCATTTTTAGATTTATTGCACACCTTTGTATAGGCTTCACCTGCATAGAAATTAAGACAGAAATCTGAATTAAGGTTTTCTAGTTTTATAAGAAGTGGTAGTGTGTTGCCATAACAAAAATGTTCAGCTATGGCTCTTCTTTGTGGGTGAGGTTTAGAATTTTTTGAATGGCCCTCATATTTTTATATATATATATATATATATATATATATATATATATATATAACACTTGCCCATTTTCTAAATGCATTCATCTACTTTAGTCTCTTGGATTTAGCTTTTGTTTCCCAGTAAAATCTGAATTTTTATTTTTATACAATTTCTGTAATATTCATCGACTTGAAACTCATTCATAGAGAATGATAATGTCATTTTAAATCATATTAAAGACTTAGATTCTAAATGTAGAATTTTGTTTGCTATCCTCTTTGAGCAACACCCTTTACTTCAGCATAATCATTGAAGATAATGCAAGTACGCTGGATCCTACAAAGCATGCAGACTTGATGCTATCCCTGCAATAGTGCCAAAGAAGTGTGCTCCTGAAATGGCCCCTGTTCTCTACAATGCCTTGCTACATCTTGCTTGTTGTAAATCCTCTTCAGTAGTCTCAGTCTTTAAGAACTCTGGTGAACCATATGATATTTCTATCGGCCGATTAGCCTTCGACTTCTTTTTGGCAAAGTAGACTCTTATCAACTCTGACATAGTTCAGCATCTGTCCTCAAAGAGTTTTCTTTCAGACAATATGACTTTTGCTTCTCTTCATCAACAGCTCATGTGCTGACAGTTATTTGCTGAAAGAATCTATCAAACTTTAGATAAGAACAATGAAGCTCAGGCTGTTGCTTTTGAATATTTCAAGTTGAAAGATGCTATTTCTGGACAAATTTTTGATTCAAAATGCAAAGTTGTTTGAATAGCCACTCTTCTCGATGTTTTTATATTAATGCAGATGCCCTCCTCCTCCTGGGGGGAAGCAGGCTCTTCTTGAACTTACTTTGTTCCCAAAGTCATCACTTCTCAACTCATTATCTATGCTGATGACACCTCTATTTACTCTTGTTTTAATGGAAAGTCTGATAGGTTTGATAAGGTCAAATTGGCAGCTGTTCTCAAAAATGGCCTTCAGTCTGTTGTTAACTGGGGCAAGACATGACTTGTCAGTTTTAACACCTCCAAAACAAACCTGCTTGCTTTTAATTGTCTTAGAGAACCTATTTTACCTTCAATCAGTATGGCCGATATTAACTTTCAGGACTTGTTGCTCCTTCTTGTATTAGCGTTTTCCACTGACATAAAGTTCCACTTGAATCGGCTGCTACTCAGAAAGTTGGTTCATTGTGTTGTTCTAGACATTTTCTTAAACCTTTATAAGTCTACCATCCATCTATGTATTTAATATTGCTATCACATCTAGTCTGGTATTTCTGCTATGTATTTAGAAATTGTTGATAAAATCCAAAGAAGAATCTGCAATGTTATTGGTCCTGAACAAGCATCTCGGCTTTAGTTACTTTTCCATCACAATAATGTAGCTTCCCTGTGCCTTTTCTGTAATTATTTTCATGGTAATTGCACTGATGAGCTTTTCACTTTGGTACCTTGACATTCCAAATTGACAGGTCTCATCATTTTACAGTTGAAATTGCTAGATGTAATCATAATTTTCCTTTTCTCATTTGTGGAACTCTCTTCTGGCCTCTTGCTTTCTAATCTAGTTTGATTTTCAAAAATTAAAATGCAATGTCATTTGTTATCTTTTGTCTTTTTAATTCTTGTTCTTTTATTGTCCTCTCTCCTTAATAATATTCTCTTATTCTTTCACACTCAATAACCCATTGTGTGTTAGTGGCTTTATTGCCATGCTTGGGGTGAAATGATTTAAAAGAAAAAAAAAAAAAAGCATATAAAAAAAAAATAAGCTCAACTGCTTTCACATTGGTCTCTAGACACAGATCAATAATAATTTTATGAATGTTTAAAAATCATCACTTACTCTTCATTTTCTTTCTTTTCAGGATCCAAAAAGGTGGAGGTGACAATCAATGTCAGGGATGTGATTAGTTTGCTGAAAAGATGTACTTTTTAATCTCTCAGTACCACAGGACATTTTCTGTTGACTCAGGGTTTAAGCAAAAGGCTTCTGTAGTTAATGTTTCTCTAGTATTTCTCATCTAATAGCAAAACTTGAATTTAATAAAGATTTCTTTGATTAAATATTTGGAAAACTCCACTCTTGATAAGAGTATCTAAATAATATCTATTTTACAAGAACATTTGTTGCTCTATATTTATGAGATGCCGTGACTAATTTCAAACAAAGTATGTCTTTCAGCTGAAAATGATTAAGGAACTGAAAATATATTTGAACCACCAACACGGAAAGAATTCTTCTCACAAATTTTAAATTGGTTTAGTCATCTTAAAAAATGTTTCAAAACAAAAACAGAGTTTTAATTCTTGAACTTTTATGTTGATAAAAAAATTATTCTTTTACTGCTGTGAGATATCTTGGGGATTTGAACTCTTGAAAATATTTTTTGACCATAATTTTGTTTCCCTTGATCCTTAAGTGAAAATACATTGCTTCTTGAAGTTTTCAATTTGGTAAGACAGAAAATGTTGATAGAGCAATAGGATTAAATTCCTTTTGGAAATTTAAACGAAGTGGTAATTTAAGAATGTGTTGTTTGGCACTGATTACTTTAAACTTCAGGAAATAGTTGAATATTCAGAAACAATACCAAAAGGTGGGTGGATGATTTTCAAAAGCATCATTTTGTTGTATCAGAATTTTTTATGGTGGCTGTTTTTTTTTTTTTTAAATAAATAATCAATGATCAATTCAATTGATAAGTAAAACAAAAAAAAGCTGATAGATTCTATTAGTGACTTGTATGGTATAGCCACAATAGAAAGAATATCAGATGTGTACAATTTTAATTCTTATTTTAGAATATTTTACACCTATGTAAATATATGAAATAAAGATATATTTTTTGTCATCTTTTTGTTAATTTTAATTCATTTTCCCCATTTGGAGAAAAAAAAATCTTTTATTCCAAAGCAGTTTTTCATTCTTCTTGATAATTGGTATCAAGATAATCAAAAATCAGTTAAAACTCAAAATAAAATAAAAATATTGTGTCTTAGACTTATTTAGGTGACCACATTTAATCTGCCCAGTTCAGACTCCTCCCATCTTTTCGACAGGAGTAGATGTTTATGCTTTGTTTCCTGTTTAGGATTGAGTTTCTGGTTTCTTTTAAAGTACTTCAATTCTTTATTTCTAACTATAGTTACATTTACTAATTAAATCTTGATATCTTCAAGTCTAGAGTTAACTGTTACCTTTCACACATAGCCCCAATAACTTCTTACCCTTTCTCACACTAACCCTAACCTCACACAGTGGCCCTTGTGCCTTGTATTGGGTGAACATTAATGAAAGAAAAGCAATAGAAATTTGATAGAAATTTTAAAAGTCAGCAGATTTAATATATTCTTTTAATTCCCCAAAATGTCCCATTTTAAAGTTCATTTTAGTTAGACTGGAAACACTGTCTGCAGACAGACTTAAAAAATATGCTTTTGTTTCTTTAATAATTTTTTTTTTTTTTCTAGGAAATTTCTTTGCTCATATATTCATTATGCTGAGATTGATAGAAACTTTTCTTTCATTTGCACAAAAACCTTCAATCACTAAATTTATAGATTTAAACTTTTTTTATTGGTAGATTAAGCAACACTTAAAATTCAATTACAGTCATTTGTTGTGTTTTTCTTTTGTTTTTTTAACACCTTAAACATGGTTTAACATTTTTAAGAATATCCATGTTTTCTTCATTAATCAAAGTCAGTGATTCTATAATTTAATAAATTTTAAAGTATTTTATCCCAATAAATCTTCTGTACAGCCAATCTGAACATAGCCAGTCATCATTTGGGCAATGGAGGCTGGTAGGGTTTATCAGATTTTCATTCTCCTTCTGGATCTGTTAACAAGGATTTGGTTCTGTGGTTGGAAATCTGATTTTTTAAGCTATTGACAGTGAGCGTTAACTTTTATTAAATTTTATCTCTGTGTATTAGTGTAGCACTTGTCTATTTGGATTAAAACATTGTCAACTAGAGAGTTAGACCAGATCAATATTGCAAATAGAAAAATTAAATAGATTCTAACTTGTTTTGGAAGCAAATGTTTTATTTATAATAAACACACACACACATATCCCCCACCTCTCTCTCTCTCTCTAAGATAGATCAGCAATGAAAACTTGATTTCATATAATATTAACATGTATATTATGACAGTAACAGTATTGCAATAAATTTTGTAAGGGAAAGTAGAATATAATAAAATTGGACACATATTCTCATTAGATTATTATTAACATTATTCTGCCTTTTTTGTTACTTGAGTAAACAACCAAGATGAGGACAATACAAGAAAATCGGAATGTAATTCATTTCAGAAAAACGTGATGGAAAATACTTGAAATTTTGGACATTATTGAAAAATTTATTATTTTATCCAATAGAATTTATATTTCTTAGATATTTGCAACATATAAGAACATTTGTTTTAAAATTAGATTTTATTTGATAAAAATTTAATTTAAATGTAAGACTGCTCAGTCTGCAATTCCCTGGTCTATCCATGAGTGATCAACTTCAAATAAAAATATTTTTACATAACTGATTGGATAAAATGTAACACTATCCTTGCGAATACAGCATGATGACAAAATAGTCCTGTATAGATACGTAGTATGCCAGGAACTGCTTTTTTTGCTTTTTTTTTTTCACTTTGCCAGTTCGGCAGTTTTAGAAGCAAATATTGACAAAGTTTTATAAATCATAAGTGATCATAAAATTTAACTTTATAGCAAAGAAAGTTAGGATATCTGATTTATTTTTGACAATTCCTTCATGTAATATCTAATTGCACAAGTTTTGTTTCTTTTAATTGAAGACGATAAAAAAAAAAGGCCTGAACTTTCACCCCTGGAAACTTCCTTATTTTTTATTTATTTTTGCCTAATATTTTCATAAAGCATTTCTTGGAATGCATTGCCATTTCCACATTTAAAACTGTATTTTCCAGACTATTTTTGATGATAAATCAATGCCTCATTTTATAGATGGTATCTTCTCATAATAATAATGTTGAAAGTGTGTTGAACACTTTTTCTGAATAAAAATTTTATCTGCTTTTAAAAGTTATCTTTTATATTAAAACATACAAATAAATCCAATAAGATTGTTTTAATAAAATTATGCTATCTTGATATACTTCTGTTTTTCTTCTTTTTTTTTTAAATTCTCAATATACAAGGTGTGGCAGAAATACCTTCCACATTATGGTAAGCCATTAGTGGCAATGGTGGGTTCATTTAGCTAATGTCTTTAGAGGTATTTCTGCCACACCCTCTATTTAGTCATTAAAATAAAAGAACAGCTGTTGTCAGTGTAAAAGAAAAAAGGGAAGGGATAAATTCTTCCCTGCTTATATTTGTGTCTGCCTCTTACGGTCAAATGCCAGTTTGCACTTGGTTTTCATATTTACTTACTTAAGGAATATACATAATTCCAAATAGGAAGATTATTATTATTATGCAAATTTCAAGAGGGCTTTTTTTTTTGTCTTCACTATATCAAATTTAACTTCTCTTTCTTTTTTTTACCTAGGCTTCAAGATAATCCACTATCTTCCTTTCAGGATAGACCCTCTCAATTATAAGAGAATATCTGCTATCATATATATATATATATATATAAAGTGAACATTAAAGTCAACACTTAGAGCCAAACGGGCTGTTTCATGCTAGACGCAATCGTCAGGCCACAAGTGTTGACAACTGCGTCTAGCATGAAACAGCCTGTCATCTCTAAGTGTTGACTTCAATGTTCACTTTTATATTTACACACGCTCTATCTATGAGCACTTTATCCCATAAATATAGCACACCTTAAGAGTATATTTATATATATATATATACACACACACACACACACACACTGGTGAAAATAAGTTTAAGACTGATGGTTAAAGTTTTATTCATTTCAGAATATGTTTCTAATAAAACAATATAAATTAGTTTTATACACTTTATGCAGAATTTATTTCTCTTTCGAATGATGTAAAAATTGTATATTTTTCTACAACTTGAAAAATTTTAATGCTGGATTAGTTTAAATATTTACCCATTGCACCCTGTATACAGGGTGTATCAAAAATACTTTTACAAAATTTTGGGGGCAGGTTCCTCACACCAAAACAAGATAAAATGTCTATATAAACATATGTCCAGAAGGCCATCGTTGTACCTCGACACAACAACTCATAACAAATGTTCAAAATGTCCTCCTCTTGTTTCTACACCTGCATGCACCCATCAGATCATTGACTGGTGGACTCGTTCAAATACTCCCACACAGTGTTGAATAGTTTCAAAGACCCCCATGACACAATAAAGTGTCTCTGCATTATTAACGTCTGCTGCATAAACCAATTGTTTTAGGATAGAGGTTGGAGGATTGTGCAGGCCAGGGAACAGGTCCTCCTGTACCTATCCATCTTTCATGGGTGATGTCAACCAGTGCATCGCAAACAATGTGACTAAAATATGCTGGAATCCCAACATGCATGAACCACATGCATCTTTATATTAACAGGGGGTAAATCCTCTAGCAGGTCTGGAAGTGTGTTCAAAATAAAGTCCTTGTAGACAACTCCTGGAAACTCGTGCTGGAAGAACATATGAACCTACCAGTCAGTCACCTACAATTCCAGCCCACACATTAATTGTAAACTGATGCTGGTGTTTAGCCTTTATTGTACCATGTACAAATGTTGGTTGTGTAAATTTGTTATTCTATCTCTTCAAAATGTCGTCTCATACATCACAACGTTTCGGCTGCTGTATGCTTCAACTTTCTTCAGGTGATTGGAATTTCAAACCCGGGATTGCTCTAGTTCCATGTGCCATGTCTCCTAACTCAACTATCCAAGTTTTTGTTCAACTTAGCTGTATTGAACTCACAACTCTTTGGGTCAAGTCACTTATATCCACTGGGTCATGTGTCCTTGAGGACATCTGGGTATGAATTTTGGGGACTTATAAACCTAATGTCTCAGCAACCATTTTTTTTAAGAGCTCATATTGCAATATTGTTGTTGTTATTGCTTTTCTCTTGTACTTTGTATGACTGGTTCCCATATTGTATTCATTTCTATGCTTGGCTGGCTTAGGAAATTTTTCTGGCCTAGCATATGTGTTGATTCCTTTTCAAATTTTCCAGTGATGTTTTCTGGTAAGTCTTACTTAGAAGAGGTGTCTGCAAAGTGTTGAGGTGGACCGCAAATATTCAAACAACCCTTTTGGAAAAAATCTTTATGTATACAATCACAAATTTAACAACCCCCCAAAAAAAAAGAAGTGCTGGAAAAACTTTTTGTTATTGAAAAAAAAAACAGACAACATGCAAAAAACGGATGTCATCATTTGTTGAACAGGGGTTACCCTTACCCTACTTTAACTTAACCTCATTTTGAAAGTAACTCATATTTTGATACAATAGTTGTCAGTGAAAATGAATACCCTACCACCCCTTGTCAAAATGATTGAATTTCCCCGTATCCTTAGAAACTAATATTATGAATGTATGTGCTTATAAAACTCAGTAAATTTGAAAATAAATTATTCCAAAATTCACTTGAAAATGAAACAGTACTAGGGATTTTAATTTAATTTTATAATTAAATTTGAAGTTTTTAGTTTGTTTTTGAAACATGGTAATTCCTGTGTAGTGATGGAACCATATTTTTAAATTAGTAAATTTATAATATTTATGCTCTGTAGAATTGTATTGAGCACTTTTTTAAAAAAATAATAAGAACACTGGATTATAAATCTTACTGTTCTTTCTCCTTATTTTAATATATAAATGTGTGTGTGTGCGTGTGTGTAATTACGAGGATATTACCTCATTAACGGAGTTACTTTAAATGATTTTTAAAAAAAAGGAAAGAAAATATGAACTGTAACTAAATTTATTTCACCAAAATATCTGCTTAGGATTGGATGTGAAAAAAAATACAGATTTAAATAAGATAATTGGACTATTTTATTTTTCTAGTTATATCTACACATATGCAAGCCACCATAAAAGTATTGCACGTTTTGAAACATCTTAGACATCTGAGAGTTAAGATTTTAAAATTCAGATCTAATATGTTCAGCTTCCTTAGCTAATAATTCTGTCACTTTTGCTGATTGTTGAACAATTTGGGTTGATGTGGCATAAGTGGTACTTTTTTTACATTGAAGTTGACAGGAGAGTCAGTCTCTCTAATATATATATATATATATATATATATATATATATATCAAAGAAAATCTTTTTAAGTAAATCCATTTTAAGATTGATTAGATTTATTATTTAACAAATGAGTTCACTATGCCAAAATAATCCTTTGATAGTTTGGTGTTTGTTAGAAGTGAGATTATCTGATAATCTTAAGCCATCAACTGGAGTTTAAAATTTCAAAAATTCAAGTAGAAATGTTTAAATGGTTTCCTTTAACATTTCATCTTAAAGACAAAACTAGAAATACTAATTTTCATACTAAAGTTCTCATAATTGGTAATGGTTAAATTAACTGTTTCTATACAAGAAAACATTCAACATTCATTAACTGAACAGTTCATGTTACTGTTGATTGAGATTTATAAAAGTTTTTTTCTTAAAATGGTTCTGTAGGAAAATAGGCTTCTCAAGTCCACTAACTGTTATAGCTCTTTCTAATATTGATGTGAATTTCCTTCCAAACCCTTCATTTTTGGTAATGTGTAAAGTCAACATCTAGATTGTAAAATTATTTTCCTTTCTAATTACATGTGCTATATATTTATCTGTTGCTGTTACTGTTGGAAATGCTCAAATCCTGTGGTTTTTATTTGCTTAAGCTTTTTTGGATTTTCTCAATAGAGTAGTTGCATTTTAAAATACCTTGAACAAAAATATTGATTCTTTTAAAATTTTTTGGCACTTTTTTTAATATTCCAGTAAAAAAATACTGAACCAATCTTCATAAATCAATCAAAGATATAAAAGCAATAAGAAAAGCTTTCCTCAATTAATACAAGCTGGGGGTCATCTTTTTATTTTTTATTTTGTTACTCTACACCGATATTTTAATGGCACATTACAAGTTGAAGTTATTGGCATATTTTTTAATACTTAGATATAAAGACACATTATGTAAATCTTATATAATGTTTATTATACAATATATACACTACAGTTCAAAAGTTTGAAGCAACCTCCAGAATTAGAATGAATTAGGGATGAACTTGACAGAAGAGTGAAAACAAAATGTAAAAGAGTTCTTAGAGTTGTTGAAATAAGAATGTATTCAATTATTAAACTTATACTTTGAGAAACTTTTGCAATGAATGCCAAAATTTTGTGCTGCAGTAATCAAGGCTAAAGGAGGATATTTTAACAAGAACAAAATTTAATCATAAAATGCTTTTTTTCTTTTACTCATAATAAAATTTCTAATAAAAAATCACGTCTCACCTTTTTTAACCATGTATAATTATTTTCTCTTATTTAAAGTACAAAACAACTACTTTATAGGCCAATTTAAAAAATTACCAGGGGTGGCCTCAAACTTTTGAACTGTAGTCCAGGTGTATGTTTATATACAATACTAAATAATTGTATAATAAATATTTTTGAAAATAAATAAATTCTCTTGAATATAAAGTTAAAAGTGAAATCTTTTTTATTTTTGGTTTCTGAATTTTACAAATTATAATAATTTCCTATATTAAAACTGATTAATGAATTATCATTAGTGCCATATCCCTTCAGGATGTACGTGAACATAGCGCTCCACAACTTCTTTTTCTATCTGTAAACTGTACATTGCCTTGATAGGGATTGGCGAAGGCAGAGGAGTGGCTTCCAGGATTTTGAATTCAGTGCTGTCCTTCTTCTCGACTAGTTGCCCTTCCAAAGTTAAAGAGCCTAGTCTATTCTATTCTTTTACACATAATCTGCAAGAAAAGATGGATTCATGCTTTTGCCAAGAGCATTAGTACAAAATTCTAATAGAAAATAGTACAATTCTACTAAATATGTAGTTTACATAAATCTATAACATATTTACATTGTATTTTATATTTTATTAATTGCTAACAAATTGAATAAAGAAATGTCAGATTCAGTTGATGACAAACAGAAGATGCATTTATTAACTCATTTAGAAATAAATAGTAAGATCAGCCTTTCTTATTAGTTTTACTAAAAGCTAATTACCTCCCCCTACATTTCAATATCAATTTTTCCTTAGCCATGAAAAAGAAATGTCAGCTGAAGATGCAAACCAACTATTTCCATAGTTTTTCAAATGTAAAAGGTAATAATTAAAATACAGTAAAATCCAAATTTTATGCACTTTAACTTCAGATATAATACAATAGGTTAGCAATCACATTTATAATAAGGACAGAATGTTAAGTAATGCAAGACACTGAATTTCATAGTGATAAGTTGTACTGAAACGTAACTTCCTTTTTTTTCTTATGAAATTTGATAAACCTCAACAATTGCATTATAACAGGGTAAAGTTTAAATTTTGTTTTCCAGTGATGCCATGATTGCAACATGGGATTCTTTTATCTGCAATATATTTTGGATTAACTTCCTTTTTTCTTTTTTATATTAAAAAAAAAACATAATTTGCTTTCATAGTTTAAGAGTGTTACAGAATGATGATAAATAAAAATATTTCCATTGATACTTCAATTAAGATTTAGTCTGGCACAGGGCTATAAGTGAGGGGTACAAACAGTTTTAATTGTCTGCAAAACTAAGTGGATACCACTACTTCAGGGTGTGGTATCCAATAAATCTAATTTCAAAAATAACAAAATCCATAAAAATACTAAATGGTATTCCATCTTTATTATAACAATTTTATTTCTCAAGGGTAATAACTCCGGGTATCTTAAATGAAAATTATAAAGTAGTTTCCCCTATATATTTGCAAATATTTTTGTTGTTCATATAACAGCAAAAATGTCACATTTGGGCAAGATTTTTATTAGGGAAGCTTAACTTGGAAAATAAAGCCATTTCCACCACAATTAGAAATTTATTTAATAATAATAATAATAGTTTGGATTTTCTATTCACACTTGATTTAATTTCTCAAGCAGGATAAATTCATGTATATAGAGCAGAGTTTTCTTTATGCCTTGATTGCCTTAATTTTAAATTATTTTCTAATAAAGAAATAATATACATTCTATAAATACGTGTTTCAGTAATAGCAGCCTTTAAGCAAGTTTCAATAAATTCTAAAAATACAAGCCCTAAAAATTCATGTAGCAAGAATTGTGGTCAATCAATACTGTGAATTGTTCTAACTTGAGAGTTTTTAAATTTTGAACACAATATTGGATTCTGTTCAAAACTTTTTGAAGATGACAAACTACTGCCAAATTATTTAGAAGACAGTTTAAATCTAATGTGATATAAAAAGGGAATTAAGGAATGAATTCTAGTGTTAGTGAGTAAGTAGTCATGGTTAAATGCAAAATAAGTAACACATCTATCCAACAAACAGAATTGACAAAGTTTGAAATAACAAGAAAAAAAGAACAGGACAAAAATAATATAAAGCAAGCAAACTAACAGCAAACTAACAGCAAACAAGGCAAAGCAGCAATAAGACAAAGCAACTGCAATATGGCAAAAAGTTCACAAACTAAGAATTGGTATTGACATACAAAATCAAGTTCAGACAAGCAAACGTAGCGTTCTGACTTCAAGACAAGACAGACCGGGACTGAGTCAGATGAAACCAAGAACCAGCCTATTTTATTAGCTAAGAAAAAATTCCAGGATGCGTTTTTGTACTTCTGTCTATAAATTAGAGAAGGATGAGTGTTTTGCAGTCATTGTCCACTAGATTGAAATCAACAGAAACGAACAAATATGTATCACAAATGTAACTAGTTTACATAGTGTAATGTCAAGCAAATTATTTTGTTCATACAATAATAAATGCATTCATGGCTACCAATGTACACTAGACAAAATGTAGTGATCAAATAAAATGAAATTATGTCTGAATAATTCATAGAACAAGATTTCACAATGTTCCTGTAAACTTCTTAAAACATCTTCCATGTGAAATCTTTTGTCAGTTTTTATTTTTAAAAAAAAGCCCTTTGTTATAGAAATAATTGCTGTTGAAAAGTTCTCAACACCAGTGTTTTTTTTTTGTTTTAATCTGGCTAAATTTAAAGCTTATTTATCCATCCATCGAAAAATTTTAAAAAAAACTTGAATTTAGCCATACAATTTTCAGTCAGCCTATAAAATTTACAGTCCCCACCCCTTGCACCCTTGGAAATTCACGTTACAAGCCAAATTTCATTACTATTCACCTAACTTTTGAATTACTTTACTACTACAAATGTAAAAGCAAAACTGGATTGGCAGGAAAGATAAAAATGATTACATTATCAATGAATTAAGCTTGTAAAACATACATACACACATGCAATATCAATTCATATCTATGTATCAACCCATCTCAGCCTGTTCATACCTAAATCAGTCCATTCAGATCTATTTCAGTCTATCTCAGTTTGTTCACATATATGGGTCTACATATTTTTTTACTGCAATTTCATCCTTTTTATAATAATTATGCATTTGTTTTCTAGAGAATATGTTAATGGCATTGTTATTAATCTTATCTTCAATAATCTGGTTTATATGAAAATTATTATTGTATAAGTGAAGTCTAATTTGATAGTTTGCACTAGAATTAGGGAAAAGCCGTTATTAATAAGTGTCTTCATTTTATCGAACAGAACGTTAAAGTTCCATAACTAACAGAAATCAAACCAATTATATATTAGCACTTATTTTTTTCAAAATGACCACTAAACTCATATCTGCTGAATTACAAACGTTCTAATCAATGCTCGCCTAACATTTACGTATTAATTCTTTTCATTTATATAATTCTCTTTAGTTTCTTAAATAATGAAAAACATCATACATCAAATTTTGTATCAGTTTTTTTTTTTTTTTTAGAACCAACAACACATGAAAAATGTTGTTGCTTCTCTTTAACAAATGGGTGGCAAGGAATTGAAAATTTCAGATAAGTACTTAAAAAGAAATTGACTTGCTTATTTATACTATTTACATTATTCGGACTATTGTCCTCATCTTTGTCGCCATATTTATTACAACGTTTCAGCCGTTGTACACTCCGGCCTTCTTCAGCTGGTTGGAATGTCGAACTGAACCTTTATTTTGCTCACTGGGGTAGACTGTTCAGAGGGAAATTAACAGGAGATAACTGACATCCATTAAACATGGCACATGGAACTAGAACAGTCTACCCAAGTGAGCGAAATAAAGGGTTCAGTTTGACATCCAACCACCTGAAGAAGGCCAGAGCGTACAATGGCCGAAACGTTGTAATAAATATGGCGACAAAGATGAGGACAATAGTCCGAATAATGTAAATAGTGTAAAGAAAAAAAAACAAACATTTTCCCATGATCCTAACAGCAAAGGGACCAGAAATAGAATTACCCCACTTGGCTTTATCAAATGCTGTTAGGCAGTGCTAGTTAAGTCCATAAAAAGGCAAACATTTCCTATCTCCCTCTCTTTCTCCTTTTGCTCCAAGATGTAGCACCATGTATTACTTATGTTCCCACTGAGGAACATTAGTTTCCCTGGTCCATTGATGATTGAACTCTCTTCCCACTTTCCAATACATGGTGCTCACATGTCTTCCAAAAAACACCTATGAAGTAAGTCAAGATTACTCTTTGGTTGTTCCAAGTCAGTGCAAGGCTCACTTGAGTGTGACCAATGTACTTCTTGACCAATAAAAAAGATAAAAGACATCTCATAACCATAAACCTTCCAACGATAAAGTAAGTATAAACCTTCCTTCAGTTGTTCCAAAGCTGACTTGACCTTGACCATTAATATAATGTTTATAATTACTTACCCTAACTTCTAGACCAAAGGGAAAATGGACATTAAAAACTGTTTCACTTCAGTTTATATAAAAGAAAAAGATAATGGTTGTATTATTCCTCTTCGTTTATCATATGAACATGCACACACCTAATATACATTCAAACATGCAATCTTTGTAAATTCCATAATTTCTTTGTGTTTGTTGTCATTGGTGATGCTATGTCAAATACCTATGTTCTTATAAATTTTAATAAACTTTTATAATAAATATATCTTTGTGTAGGTTTAATTATTATTAGGGAACTTCTTCTGGACAGATTTAAACTTTTAGCAATAAATGATGGGAATTTCTGTTATTGAAATTCTTTGGCTCATATGGAAATGAAATTTCTGCCCCAAATGTTTAATTAAATATAAAAAAACAGTTTGTAAATATTACATCATTTATATTAATTTGAGGATGACTGTCTTTTCTTAATTATGAGATAATCTGCCAATGTTTTGATTTCAACTATTTATAGATTTTAAAGTTTGCATGTGTGGTGTATTGTAGGTATGCGTGTTCTCATGTAAACAAAGACGCATACAAAAATGGGTTCTTACTACAAACTGTTTATTATCTTTTTTAGTGTATAGGGAAACAAAGTTCTCAATATCTCTTAGGTATGTCTGTTTTCTTTTACAGGTTCAGAAGTTTGGGTAAAATAAGCATCATTATAATAGTCAAGCTCAAATCAGTCTTGTGCTGAGTTGAAACAACCAAAGTAAAACTTGTCTTACTTCATAGGTGAAGGTTTTTGAAGCCACATGCAAATGCTGTGTGTTGGTAAATGGAAAGAGAGTTCAGTTGACAGTGAACTGGGGAAACAAATGTGTCAAAAGGAATGTCCTTTTTCCATGGTCTGCTACATCTGGGAGAAAGAGAAAGTAACCTAAATAGAGCCACCTAATAGCATTTGATGAAGCCAACTGGGGTAATATGTTTTTTTTACCTTTACCATTATGGAAAAATATATTTCTTTTTTTATTATTTTATTGATTTTATTTCATTATTTTCATAATAATAGTTTGGATTTTCTATTCACACTTGATTTAATTTCTCAAGCAGGATAAATTCATGTATATAGAGCAGAGTTTTCTTTATGCCTTGATTGCCTTAATTTTAAATTATTTTCTAATAAAGAAATAATATACATTCTATAAATACGTGTTTCAGTAATAGCAGCCTTTAAGCAAGTTTCAATAAATTCTAAAAATACAAGCCCTAAAAATTCATGTAGCAAGAATTGTGGTCAATCAATACTGTGAATTGTTCTAACTTGAGAGTTTTTAAATTTTGAACACAATATTGGATTCTGTTCAAAACTTTTTGAAGATGACAAACTACTGCCAAATTATTTAGAAGACAGTTTAATTGCTTATTTTCTAATGTTCTGATTTTTTTAAGTTGCTTTTCTTTAGGCGGGGGGTATCCAATAAGAAGTGCATAACAGCATTGGTTCAATAGTTAGCTAGATAATCTAGGAGACTTCAAATTCTTTGTAAAGAGTTCAATCCCTACTGGCTGCTTTACACTTGTTATCTCATATTGTTCTAAGATTGATTGATTCATTTTCTATGGCTTAACACTTTGCAGGTTATTTAAAACCAGAAAATATTTTTTTTATATTGTAAGATTTTTTTTTGAGATAATGCTTTAATGACACAAGTTTTACTAATTAACCAATAGCTGGGGGGCAAGGTGTATTCATACTTTTCCCAAGTGTATTTATGCATAAGTGGATATAACAAAACCAACGGGAATTGAAACAAATCTCTCCAATTAACCATTCCGAGCCATTATCCATTACACCACCCACACATCCAAGCTGGTCATTCTAAACAAAACTTAGTAAATACCTCAAAATCCAAAAAAAGAAACGAAAGATAAAACAAGAAAATTGTCCACTGCCTTCTTCAGGATTTGAACCCAGATAGCATTGATTTGCCAACAATATACTAAAATTCAACAGCTCATATGCAGAATAAATTTACTGCTGCAACCATTGATTAAAGAAACACCAAGACAGTATTTTCTTTTTATTTCACTCTATAATGTAAGAAATTCTTTCTTGCATTACACTAATGTAATAAATTACTTCATTTTCAGTCACTGATGATCTTTAGTGGCCATGACTATGATAATAAGACCTATAGCTCATTAGGGGACACATGTGGGTGCGTCTAAGGTAATATAGCCTGTCAGTCCATCCCTCTTCAGGCTGACTTTAAACACAGAGCTGTCCTCCTTTTATACTGGTTGCTAAACAAGGCAAGAGAGCCTAATCTATCCTACTTATTTAACCCATAGGGGGTGGGGAATGGATTCATAACTTTCCTAAGGATATTTGTGTGAAAGTGGGTGCAATGACCTTGGCTGGAATTTGAGCAGAACTTGCTGAACCTACTTTCCACACTGATATCCACCCTGCTATACACAAATTCAAAGTACATCTTAGTAGCATTACTATCAAAATACTAGTTTTTTATTTCAAGTGTTGGTTTGAGAAAGAATGAAGTGTTGGACTATAACAAGGAAATCCTTTTCTCCGACCACCTTTAACCAAACAAAATATGACCGCATGACCTGAATGAATGCTTTTTTACTGTCTCCTCTCTTTTTGTTTCCAATAAACACTGTGGCTGACTGATTTTTATATACATTTTCATGCTTAAAATGCGTATACAGACATCATGTGGCCTGATTGTGCTCTAGCCTTATTCAGCCATGAGCACAACCGCGTGACCTCCTGTGGTCAAGTCACACTGATTAACATATTAAAATACAAAATGAAATAATGTATTAAAGTGATTTTTAATAATAGATCGAGTTATATGGCACAATCCATACGATCACTGGAGTTAAGCAATATTGAGCCTAGTCAATAACAAGAATTATGAAATACCAGGTGCTGTAAGCTTGGATGTGTGGGTGGTGTAAGGGATAATGGCTTTTGGAATTGTTAATTGGAGAGCCAACTACATGCACTCTTGAGAAAGGTATGACTTCACCTCTTCTCCCAAGCTATGGGTTAATTAGTAAGACTTGTATTGCTAAACCATTATTATCTAAAAAAAAAAAATTCTTATTTAATATTTTCTGGCTTTAAATAACCTGCAAAAGGTTGATAAACTGTAAAAAACAAACAATATATGGCACAGTACTATATTTTTATAGATTTTTGATAAAAGAAATACAATTAAGAGTAAAACATTATGCAAAAAATATAATCAGTGGACATGTTTTGAAATTGTCATGGTTACTAAGTCTAGCTTAGTCTGGTAGAAGGATACAGTAATGAGGACTTCAGCAAGTAATGAATTCGGTACATTAGTAAACTGGTCTGCAAGATGAATTTGCTAAACTTAATGCTAAAGCCATGTTTTTCATAAGGATAAGTAAATTTTCTATAATTTATTATAGGTTTATGATTGCATATGATTAAAAAATAGCTTTTTATTTCATGAACTATTTCAACATCTAAGAAAGTTTTCTTCAAGAAGACTTAAAATGGAAATCTTTTTATGATATAGCCTTACCCTTGAGAAAGTAAATAGATGGCTTAAATACACTGCAATGCATTTTTTGACAATGTAAAAATATTTTCCTGTCTACTGAAGAAAATAATTAATCTAAAGTTATGTTGTGCATCATGAAATTGAAATTCCACTTGCAGATTTAGAGGTAGAGTTAATGAGAGCAATAGCCATAATGCAAAAGGCCACATCACATCAAAATTTATAACTTCATCTCAAAAATTAAAGTTTCACTTTAAAAATCTAATATTTCATTAGAAAACTAGAAAATATTAAAAATTAACTCAGTAAGAAGCATTTGTCACATAAGTTACAATAATTTTAGCATTGAAAACCATACTTTTTGTTTTTTTATAGAAACTGCTTAGAATTAGAATTTTAGAAGCTGAATGACTTTTGCACGGGTAAAAAAACACACCAAATCATTTACAATTCCCTTAGAAAAGGAAAAAAATAATTTTTGGACAAATTTAATGAAATACAGAATATATGTTATCATTAGTCCTATGATTGAGTGTGGTTACAGGGTCAGTGCGCAATTGAGCATCTAACCAGCTCCCACCATGTCTCTGTTCCAATGCCAATGTCTGAATTTCTGTGAATGATCTTCCCACACAATCAGTGATGCTGTCATCCAATTTCTTACTGTTTACCTCACTGTTTTGCCTGCTTTTGCCTAAGGTGGTTGTACCTTTTAATGGAAAGATTATTGACTCTTATTAGTAAGTTTGTATATTTTACAAATTACAGATGAAGCTAAAGTTGGCTTTTTCTATGAGCACCTCAAATAATCTTTAGAAAAGAAGCAACTGTAATATTTTAATGCCTAATGTATCTAAAACGACAGAGGTTAAACTTGATGTTTTAAAAGTAATCCAGAAATGCAGTCTTTTGTCAAAATTGTCCTCCTCCAAAAAATACGTAAATATATGAATAGAGGGTTTAGTTCTTTTTTTTTTTTGTTAGCAAATGATAAATAGAATTAAAACTTTGAAGATGACTATTTCTTGAATTATGATCTACAATATGACATTGTGGAGATACTAATATTCCTTCATAACGCATTATATTTATTTTGATATCAATTTGTCTGAATTGGTAAAAGTGGTAAAATGTTTTATGTGTTCACATATACGAAGGGATGCTGAAAAGTTGGCAACCTGAACAAATTTCCAAAATCTAACCCAATTTTTTTTAATCCATTTTTTGATTAGATTGAGAAATTTTCAGTACCCACCTCATAAAATAGACAAAGAATATGGGTGGTGAACTGGCAGTCTTTAACCTATAATCAGATATGCCAATTTGGTTCATTTTAATCTTGAAAAAACCTTTTTTTTTTAAAGATCTGTAAAAAGCAAAGGAATAATTTAAAAAAAAAAAAGGAAAAAAAAAGACAAAATTTACAAAAGAAACAACAACAAAGATCGATTTTGGAAAATATGTAATTACAAGATTTTATTTGTTTCAGTTTCTGGTCTTATTTTCCAGTTGTTTGCTGAAAAAGGCAGCAGACGCTAAAAAGGATGAGTTGGCGTAATGGAGACAAGATGGACAAATAACATCAGAATCATCGATAACAGCTAAATGCATGATGCTGGCAGCAGGAAATGCATATGAAATACTTCCTTTCAAAAGGAAAAAAAAAAAAAAAAAAAGAGAGAGAGAGAAAAAGAAAAAAAATTGCCCTAAAAAGCTTTTCTGTTGGAGGGACAAACAACAGACATCTCCCCAGGACTGTACAATGAAAGAGGGGGGGAAAAAAAATGGAAAAAAAAAAAACTGGCTGTGTTGGCCAATGTTGTGGTGATATTGCCTGGAAGAGGTGGAAATGCTAAAAATTCAAAATAGCAGTGATGAGTGGCATGTTAGATGTTTAAAAATCTTATCCTTAAAGATTTGTCTTGAATAAGGAAGGAGGAGGAGGGTGAAAAAAATAGAGATGATTTAAAAATGAAGACAACTAAAGTGACATGATTTGTAGAGAAAGATGAACAATGGTCTGTGCATTTTGTTTGTAAGTATGCCTGTGTTTATTGGTTGGGGATGATTATTCTTTTACAAGGTGGGAAGGAGAGAATGTATTGTATGAAAAGTAATGCGAATAGGAGTAGATCAATTACGAAAGGAGAGAGAGAGACACATTGTTTTTTAACAGATAATAGAAAGAACTTAAGTAAACAGAAAAAGAAGCGGGAAAATAACAACCAAGGAAAGAACAACAAAAAAAAGTGAATGCAGAAAAAGAACAAAAATTTAAATTGTCTTAAGAACATAGATATTGAAATAGAGAAGATGAAACAAACAAGAAAAAATGATCCACACACATGCAAATAAATGCTCGAGGAGAGAAGTTCTCATCACGTTTCACTATCACGAAAAATTGGAAGGGAAAAAAAAAAAAAAAAAAAAGGAAAAACATTTTGGATAGGTAAGAGGAGATAAAAAGAAAATGATATATCTTTAAAATTAAATAAAGCCCATAAAAAGTTAGATGTGTTTCTTTAGTCATTGACAAGTGTGTCCCAGTTTTGTTTTGCTTATTTTTTTTTATTGTTTTTATTTATTTCTGTAGAAAAATTTGTCCATGATTTTTATTCTTTATTTATTGATAAGTTTAAAATAATGTAATTTTCTAACACAACTATAAACCACAGCATAACAGAAGACAAAGGTATGAACTTATATGTATACTTTTGGAAGGGGTGGGGAGGGGCAAGGCAGATGGGGGAGGAAAAAAAAATCATTTAAAAAAAAAAAAGAGAAAAAGATTAAAAAAATAAGGAAAAACCCTCAAAAAACAAAAATCTGAAACAACAACAAAAAAAAAAAAAAAGAAAAAGAAAATCGCCAATGTCAAGTGATAGAGTACAAGTAATATTGTTAATTCTTATATACACTACAGTTGAGTAGTGATTACTCATAATAAGAATAATAATAATAATAAAGTGTTGTGATAATATTGAAGGGCTGGTTAACAGGCTACTTGAACCAGGTCCCTGTTAGATCCACTCTGGCATAAGTTAAGCAACTTGCTGCTTATGTACACACTACCAATAAAAAGAGGCACCCATCAAATAAGGCGCTCTTCTAATATACTTTATTTTTTCAATGTTTTTGCATTAGGTAATTCCAAATACACTATGTACAATTTCAATTAGAGTGCTCTGTCTTATTACAGCTTTGCACAGAACTGTCGTCCACTGGTTTAGCAAATATGAGCACTTCTATAATGGTGATAAAATGGTACCGCTCACTCAATATCCATTCATGCCACTTGTATTGAGTGAGCTAGGCACACTCCTCATAACGGAAGGGCTGGGCATACCTCATGTAAGGTGGGCCAGGTTTGTGGCTTTCATAGGGAACAACGCTTATACCTTAATAAGGGAAGTGCTAGACAATTTCTATTTACATATTAGGAGCCATAAAAGCAATACATATCCAAGGATAATATACATATGTATTTATTACATATATATATATATATATATATGTATGTATATATATATATGCACACGCATATGCACACTTTCATACATAACTAGAAAGAGATATATATATATATATATATTTTGGTTTAAAACTATGAACAATTATCTTCCATGATAAAATAATTAAAAATTTCATTTTGTCATTTGAGGAACAAAAAAAAAAAAAAAAAACTCCCAAAAGATATCAATTTGATGATTTGTTCTGTCACTGCAAATAATTTTCTTCATTTTGGAGATGTTCCAGTATGAAAGCAGCAGCAGCAGCAGCAGTCTCCATTCAAGATATGTGGTGCAAAGTAAAGAGGAAAAAGAAAATAACAATTAAGTATTTCGTATATGTACGCTGATATTTATAGCACTGGGTAGAATGGATTTTACAGATAGATGAATAAACAGACCACAGTGGGCATGAGATGTGAAAAACTTACCTCATGTCCTAGATAACTGCTCCTACCTTAAATCCAAGCCATCACATTTAAAATATACATGGCTGATTACAAGGCTGACATCTTGATCAGATGAGCCATACCACACGTGTATATAAAATATACACATACCCACAAACAGAGAATAAATAGTTAAAAAACATTTATAGATAGAACTCGATACCGATAACAATTAAGTCAGTTCATGTATATGATTGTGACTAGTCCAGATAGAGTCAATAATTTCAGAAATTTCAAACTGATACATCAGTGAGAACTTGAAGAGGTGGGTGCTTGCACCTCAGGCAATACTCAGCAAACAGTTTTAAAATGTGAGACCATTGACAATAATAGATTCTTATTGATATCAATATATTGCTATTATAAGAAGTTGATTGAAATAAATCAATGAAAAAAAACTTATAAAACTGCCTATAAAGTGACAGAACTGATTTTTAGTACACGATTTGTTAAGATGTGTAAAATGGTATTTATTGATAAGTGCAAATATATAAGATTGTCATTTGGAGAGAAACTGAAATAAACAAAACACTTACCCCCACATATACATATGTGTACATGTATATTGTATATGTATATTTATACATACATACATACATATGTAAGTGAATAGAATGCATTAAAACAAAAATCAATAAATACAATCAGATGGAGCATTGAGATAATTTTTAAAAATTCTTAGTTGAATCAAATGAATCAAGGGGAGTAGCTACTGAAACAATATTTTGCTCATTTTTAATAGACTAAATATATAGATTTCCATCCCAAAATAAAACGACTATTGTAGGTTAGAGCCTCCATTGATTTTGCAAACATTTCAAAACAGACTTCCTCATACAGAGATAAACACTCACGCATATATATATATATATATATATATATGTTGTATAGATAAAGGAAAAGAAATATATCACTCACACACACATGCACGCACAGATATATTATGCATGTTCTTCAAAGTAACACATTTTTAGAAGAGATGAGTATAGCATCTCCATTAGAAGAAGAAGTCTAATTGTCTGATGTTGCCTACAAAATACTGAACAGTAAAAAGATAGGGAAAAGCAAGAGACAGAAATATAGACAGACCAGCAAATGTTGTTTTGTCCAGCTATTATTTGTAATGGTCAGATAATAGATCTAGCCATTGTTGGGAGTAATAGAGAATGAAATTAACACTAACAGTAGCTGGAGCTATTTTCATGGGCTAAGGCGAGAATTCGAGGAAAAGAAATACTTGATTGAAAATGCATACTTCATTTATAATCAATTATATATTTTGATACATAGCAGATATTTATATATACAGACACCCACATACAACTGTATATTTACATATATATGCTTATGTGTATGTGTCAATATATGCACATATAAATGCATAGATATTTTATATATATATATATATATGCGCACACAGACGCATGTGTGTTTATATATGTATGTATGTTTACAAGCAGACATTCATACACATTAATATCAGCATGTTTTGTATAGTCATAGGTATATGTGTATAAATGTATATCCATGTATACATCTACTAATTATATCTTTACTGTTTCCCCATTTCAGTTTCATTAAAATGTCACTACCTTTACAAATGTATGTCCCCCCCCCCCCACTTCTTACTGTTATTATTTTGAGGTAAAACAAAATATTTTTAGAATTTGGGTGTTTAGGTTTAGCTTATTATTATTATTATTATTTTTTGCAACCCCTCCCCCCTTAGTCAAACAGATGAGTAAAAAGAAAAACCTGATGAAATGATTTGATCCAATGATTTGATCTTTTTTCACTTGATTAAGCAAGACAAGTGAAATAACATCAGAATAATTTCAAGGGAAATGAAGAGGAAAGAAAAATATTTAATGAAAACAGGGCAACAAACATCAGTAAAATGATGTTACATTGTCATTTCTGTTAGGTTTAACTTTACACATATATATATATATATATATATATATATATATGGTTTTAAATTAGAAAAAGAAATAAATAAATTTTCTTTTTCACATGTAGTGATTATGTATGTGTGTATATGTAAATTTTCTTGGCCACTGATTCCAAATTGAGGGCAAGATGACACTACAGTGTGTGCATATTTTAAAAGTTCATTGGTAACAACAGTCAACAACAAACAAGCAGCAGCAGCAGCAACAGTAGTAATAGCAGCCTTAAGACAGCAATAATACAAAGGTGTACTTCAGTTGAGGAAAATGTATAGGGAGGAAAGGGGATGATAGAAGTGCTTTTGTTTATCACTGCTGCCACTGCCACCACCACCACTCTCACCACAACCACCACCACTAGACTGTTGGTCAGTTCTTTTTATTTTCCCAACCTATAGTCAGGCTAAGTCCACTGCAAACTGACCGCAACAGTTTATTTAATTTTATGTTTTTAAAGAATGCTGTCTTTCAACAATGTACATGTAAAAGTTCAATTAGAAAATGTTCAGTGCCAATGTCCGCACACTATTTCTTCTCCACTTTAACAAGTAGCTGAGAGCAATCGGGCCAGCACAACTTATTCTTTTCAACAGGCCACTCAGGTAACCTGTAACGATGACCTTTGGTGGCTGCTGCTGTAGTTAGTTACCCAGCCAAGATCTGGCAACACATTTTCATACTTGATAATGTTAATAATCCATAATCCTAACATGTCTGGGTGAGGCACGTTCAAAAGTTGAACTGTGGTTTCTTGCGCGGTCGCTTGCCTGCTCCTTCTTCCAACAAGTATGTAACATCCACCTTCTGTTTGCCAGGAATATTGGCCAACAGCTTTTGCAATATCTTGTCCAACCGTTCTCTTTTCTGAAGACGCTGAAACAAAGACAATATGTGTAAAAACTGTCATGACAACAACAAAATTTATTCCATTTTATAACCTATTTAAAGATTTATGCGTGTGGCTGTGTCTACATTTTTTTAACACAAGACTGATTTTTTACAAAATTTTGTGCATCATCTATACAAAGTTTTTGAAAACTTTCAAATAAAATAAGTCATTTATAAATTTATATATAACAATTTGGCAATTTTGTTTTGTTTTTTATGATTTTTTACAGTATTTCTTTCTGTTCAATTTTGCACTAGTTAAAATCAATCCAAGAAAAAGAATTATGGATAAACAGACACACATTTAAATTGCTGATATCACAAATAATGTCCTCTTGTGTGGTGTTTCTATTTACAATTAAAATAAAATAAATAAACAAAAAATATGCAAAATAAAACCAAAGTAAAATATTAATTTTAAAAATTAAGTTTAAAAGTGACAGCTCCACAAAATGCCAACAATTTTATTCATGGTGAAAAGAGTTGTGGGGGAAAGAAAAGAAATATGGAAAAAGCTTATTGAGTATAAAATTTGTCTTGCAATTAATCTATATAAATAAAGTGCAGTGTATGCATATTTGTCCGTCCGTTTTTCAATCTCGGCAAATCATAAACAACCTGAAGTAACAGGTAATAACTATTGTAGTAGAATGCAATTAAAAATGAAATAACTAACTCATTCAAAGTTAAATTTAAATATCGAACAGAATGAAAGGTCTAAAAACAATTCTTTATTAAATCTTTAACTTTAATTTCACTTTTCGTTCCAATTGCAATTGATATTCCCTAATTAAACCATAATTAAAACTTAAATAGGGCACAGTACGTTGCTCATATGATTTTTTCCCTTTTTCTAGCATACGTACTGTGATGTATTCAAAATATTATGTAGTTCAGGTCGCCTAATGTCTTAAGAGTGACTTTATGTGAAGGGGTCATAGAGAATGGTGATTTTAAAAGAAGATAAAATAAATGTAAACAAACTATGGAGATCGGTCGTGTAGATGAAGAAAGATTATGCCGAATTAAGCTGTTGAATAAAGATAAAATAATTTTATTATTTCTAAATTCTTATAACTTTTACGTAGATAGGATGCTGTAAATAAAAGGCCAAAGTCCCAAAAGTCCTCCACAGGAGGAGCTATAGCCTATAGTCTGCCCAAATGGTGGCTTCTAGGCTAGAGTTTCTAATAAAAGGATTTACACAATGATAAATTACATAAAACTGTTTTTGACATTGACAGTTTCTCACACAGTGAGCATCAGCAATTGTTAAAAATTAAATATTAAAAATATTATCTGCTAATGATACATTAAATTATTTATCTGTAGATCTCTATGTGCAATGAAGAGAACTGAAAATGAATATGCTGAGAACAAAGGAGAAACATAAATGGAGATCCCTCTTTGTCATTGAACAGATGAGAACTGTGTAGAGATATAGGTATGTATGTATCCATGTTTTATAGATAGCAAGAGTTGTAGGAAAGAAAATGAATACATATTGTGATAGTGATATAAAAAAGAAAAGTGTATTGGAAAAGAAGGAAAAAAATTAGATTTCTGAAAAAATATCTCCCAGATTTTTATAGCTAAAATTCAGTTATCGTACAAAAATGGTTGAATGTGGAAATATTTTTTTGGTCGACTTAGCTTGGACATTCATAAGTCTATTACACCAACCATCACGGTCCTGCATCAAGGTTGCAAAGTCATTAGCTTGGCATCCTGTGTCATAACAAAGCTGGTCAATGCAGGGGATTGTTGGGCAACCAACCCATCTTGCTCCATGGCTAGGCGTCCAGAACAGTTGATCACTTGTGAGTTCTCGTTTTGCTTGCTAGCAGTGTGCTGCAAAAATGCATTCTGTGTTCATGTCAGATTCTAGAAATATCAGGGATGGGTCCATAGACCTGTGATTTAGTTGGATGTTGTCATCAAGAGATGTTAAGTATAGCATTCAGTATTCAAGTGTATTTTCCATCAAACTTAGACTCTAGGATTTTAGTTAATGTCCAAGCACTGGTACCATACATTAACACTGCCTCTACAGTGACTCGAAAGAATCTCCGTTTGAGGTTGTTTGGTAGATGAGATTTCCAGATTACATTTTATTCAAGGCGGACCAGGCTTTAGATATGCAAATTTTCACATCCTTTTCAGTGGAATTTATCTCGCTTCCTAGGTATGTAAAAGATTTGACAAATTTTATTGATTCACCTGAGACAACCTTGCTGGTTGAAGCCTATGAATTCAGTTTTAGAGGTACTGAAATAGGGTCCAACATTGTTGGTAGCATTTTCTAGATGATATACTATATCTGAATAATTCAACATTTAAACAGTTACAAGATTATTTGATAAAAAACTGCATTTTTTTTTTTCTTTGGGCCAGAAATCATGAGATTTAGGGATGCAGATTTTGTTTTTATAAGAAAATCAAGGGCACCTAGGGGTGGTGTAATGGTTAGCAAGCTTGTCTCGCTAGAACGATTATGACTGAGTACTGAATTCGATCCTCACTGGGTGCTCCCTACTTTCGGCCTTGTGCCACATCTAAGCTACACTTGAAAAATCACTACATATTCCTGAAATAGGATATTAAGACAATACTAAACAATAAAACTTATATGTATCTATGCACATATTAGTTTTAATTTTTCTATTTTTATGGCATATCAACAATGTTATGGATTATTTCATACCAAAAAAGGGTTATTTCTATTGGGTTATATAAATTTTGGTAAGCTGCAGTTATTTTGAGAGAATAACAGTTTTTGAAGGTTTAAATACTTTTACGCACATATTAGAGATACAAACTAAAGTGTATTAAATGAAACGTCTTATAAAAAAATTGGTGTTTCATGGATAAATAATGAAAGTTGATGATATTTGATAGCGCAGTGAATGATCTAAAGAAGTTTTTCTAATTTCTCTTTTCAAACCTGGTAAAAAGAAGAACAACAAAAACAATGTGTGAGAGAGAGAACTAATAAAGTATATCGTCTTACATACCTTCTGCTGCTTTACATGAACAAGAGGTAGATCCTCTTCAGAGTCACTGCCAGATAATCTCGTCTTGCCTGTGGTCTTGGTGTCAGACTTCTGTGGCTCTCCAGAATAACCATTAGTAGAAATAGTGGACCCAGCAGTTGATGTAGCAGCAGCAGCAGTAGCAGCAGCAGCAGCAGCAGCAATAGTAGCAGATTTGTTTGACTCTGAACTCTTCTTTGACACTTGTCTGCTATTGTTTCCATCATCGTTTGTATGGGAATGCCGTTCTCCAGGCCAGCGGCGTTTGTAGGTCTCTGGGACTTCATGAGGCTTGAAAAGTTAACAGAATAACAATTCATTATTGAAGAAAATTAAAAATTGGACAAAATGTTAACCTTTGAAAATACAATATTATTATCTCACAAAAATAAGTTAGATTTTAAGTACTTACTGAATATGTTCTCTTTGGAACCAGTCGCTTTTCAAATTTGTCAAAACAGTAGGTTTTTGTGAGAACAGGATACCTAAAAGATCAAAGAGTAAAAAAGTATTTCATTATAAAACATCAAACATAATCATTAATATAAAATATGGAAAGCAGTTTATATAGATTTAATGCATTTTACACTGTTTAAAGACAGTTAAAAAAAGATTTACTTTTTATATAAATGCATCTCTACATTAGAACTATGTTAAGGAGAAAAAATAATGGAATACTAGAACCAATGTGTTATTTTTTAAATTAGATCCAAAATATTAACTCTTTAAATAAATAGCTACCACTCAATTTATTTAATCTTAATAATTTCTCTTGTTGACAAAAATTTGATTTTCATGTAACTAGGTTACATTTTCACATTGTAACCTCATAAAATTATTACCTCAATTTTGATCTGAAAGTTTCATTGTATAATCTTTGATCTATATAATTAATGGAAAAGTGTTGGACTAAATGAATTATGTTGAAAAATGACTATCTGTAAACTTACTGACATAATTATCATATATACTCAAATACACTTCAAGCCCTATTTTATTTTAAATTTCACCACAATCAAGGCAATAAAACCACAAGATGCAAGTTAGGTTCCTTAATGTATCAGAATATGGTGAAAAAGAAAAACATTAAGTATAATTTATTTTTTTTACTCAGATGCTTTATGCTACTACACTAACCCTAAAGCTGAAAATTCCATGCCTATCTCATCGTCTAGAATCCAACAGGAAAAAAAAATCTACTTTCATCGACATTATGTTTCCTCACCAATTCAACTAAGACAATGATCCAAAGGTTCAGCTTTAGAAAATTCAATTCGCAATATTTTAAGGCTTAAGAGGAAGAAAATAAAAAGCAAGTTCGCTTTTTAGAGTTTTTCAGCAACTGAAAGAACTAAAGTAGAATAGCAGCACTTGGATAGCCAAGTGCCAAATTTAACTTATATTCTGGACTAATAAATAAACCATGACATTTTTAAATTTCATTCTACCTATTATGCTACTATCTTTTAACTAAATTTCTCTATAGATGAAATATTAAGGTGCTTTACCTTGTGCGTGATATTTTGGAAAAGTGATGTGCAGTTTTATCAACTCTACTTTCACATATATAAACATCTTGTTCTTTCACTCCTTTAGGTCGTCCTTTGCAGTACGTATTTAAATCAAGTACACAGCAAGTGCCTATTATGGCTTCTAGAGGAATAATATCATACAGTGGTATACGGAAGACCTAAAAGGAAAAAGGAAAAAGGAAAATCCCATCATTTAGATCACTGGAAAAAAAAAATACATATTTTTTTTTAAATTTTCAAAATATTAACTAGGGGTATACAGATGTTAATAATGCAGTATTAGTCAAGAATTTATCATTATTACCAAGCTCAAAGATTAACAAATCTACCCAACATGGAATACTAAGCAACAATTTATAACTCATTTAATTTTTTATCCATTGTAGTAGACTTCATTAATATTAAGTGAATATATATATATATATATATATATATATATAATTTTGAGATTATGTATGTCAACATATTATGAACATCTAAGAACAATATATAAAAAGAAACCAAATTATAAATGGTACTAAATTATTAACATTTTTATTTTCGTAAAACAATGAACAATAAAGACATAAAACAAGACTGTATATTTCTTATTTTGTTAAACAACTTAATGGATGCTTTGTCAATGTTACCTATTTCATAAGTGAGTTATCAGAATATATATACCTCATTTGCAAAGAATTTCCGATAAGGTTCATGGAATGTCTCGTGTGGTCGCACATAATGATGGCCATATGCAAATTTCTCTTCCCTGAAAGAAAAAAATTAAATAACGTTAAATTTTTTTAATATTTTTAAAAAAATTACTCTTTTCTGAGGTAAACATTTTCAAAATTTTCAAAATGACTTACTAAATTTGTTGTATAGTTTTGTTCTACAACATGTGATCAGTGGTCAGCTTTTCTCCTGTCTGACTCTACTTTATTTCTCCTATAACCAACCTATGCAAATAGGTAAAATTCTATTCGCCAATACCATTACAAAATTATTGCAACATAAATTACTAGGTTCCAAAATTTAATATTAACATTTTTTTTATTCACTGTAGAATCTACCCCACAATTTGCAAAATCATCTTTGCATAAAATAAGTAAAAAGGGAGCTGAATTTTTTTTATAGAAATTTGGCTTAATTTCTCTATTATAACATCAAGTTTATACAATGTTTTTCTAGAGGATATTTTTAATTATTAAAAAAAAATTGGCAATAATCTACTGTCAGTATAAATAAGAAATCATAAAATTCAGTAAGCTTTCACATGATTTGTATACATCTATTAATTTGTTCATGCAAAGAAATATCATTTATTCTTATTTATAACAAGAAATGTTTGATACAAAGTCAACTTGGTTGAAAAAGCTTTGTAGCTAAAATGATAAATTTACTAATTCAACTATCAACAACCTACAAGCAAAATTTTATTACTAAAAGAAATCCATATTCTTTAATTGTTAATAAGCAAGGTCTATGAATTTGATATCTTAGATCATCTATAGAGAAATTTAATGCCAAATTATTCAACGGTTGTGTTTAAAAACTTCATATTAGGATGTTTATTAACCTTTAGCAATCTGTAGGTGACTATTTTTGCTAAACAAAAATGTTAGTCCTGCAAATGTTAAATTTGAATTTCTAGGTTGTGTAGTCATATCTTTCTATGGTAACACCTAAAACAATCTTGACTGAAATTGAAAGCCAGGCTACTGCAATTTCAAATATATAGAACTAATATATAAAACCCTATATTTTGAGGGGATTCCATATATAGTAAAAAGGGAAGTAATATTTATAAATGATGCAGAGTTGTAAATGTTACATATAATTGTGATACCAACAAAAATATTAATTTCAGGCAATAAATAAGAATACAACATTAACAGAAATGGAACCAGTAGGCAACAAAGATTAAACACACACACACACACACACAAACATACACACACTGAATAGAGAAAGTATTCAAGATCTGAATAATGTCCTGTACCCCATTAGAGCTGTAGAGTCAGCACATATGGTATAGCTTTGGGCAGCAGTAGCCTATCCCTCTTCTAGATTGGTTGCTCTATCAAGGCTAAAGAGCTCAACCTTTCCTAATATTTATGAGGGTTTGGATTCTTTAATCCTTCTCCTATACAAGCCACCATTCAAGGTATGAGAACCCAGTCTTGTGTCTTTTCCAAGGATATTAGTGCAAAGCAAACACAACAGTCAAAGCCAGAATTTGAATTTGGCATGCCAATTCCACTTTCCATACTCTGATAATCCTTGCTCTACCTGGATATCCTGGGTAACACAGAGCATTAATATTAAAGTAATATTGTTGGATTAAGAATAAAATCCATTAATTCTTTAGACTATTAATATGCAAGCAAAGTAGAGAAAATAAAAATATATATATTCCCCAGCCATTTTGTCTATTATATCAGATGGCTTCAGAGCAGAGAACAACAAAGACTTTTTATACATTTTCCAGAATAATTCTTTTAACTAATACAGCAAGAATTTTCAAATTCAAATAAAATTTACTGTCAAGACAAGTTCTTGTCAAGTTTCAATTAACTAGGTCATGTATTGAATTTACATAGGTCAGTTTAATTTTGAAAAGAAACCCCAAACATTTTATTGTTAAAAAGTTGCACCAAGGATAAGTAACCCCCGATTTGGGTGCATCTGATGCAATGGGAACAATCAGTTTCTCCCTTGAAGCATTTGTTGATCATTTAATAGCTTCCACAACAAGAGTTGTCCTTTTTCATAACTTGGCTGTTTGGAGAGTGTAGTAAGACAATGAATAGGGATTGTGATATTGATTTGCATGGAAACAACAATACTTGGTTGTTGGCCAATCACAGCCAATCTATTGTTGGGACAAAGCATAATTAAGACTAGCATTTTTTGAGTGAAGGAACATTTTCCCGGCTCTAGTGTCAGTGTGAAGGACAGAAGCTTGGTTGCTGATATCGTTCATGGATGTTTTCTCCTGTTCTTTGCTTACACATTATTTATTTTGCATTAATTACATAATATTGAAAAATATAGGCAGACCATAGAAATCAAAGCACTCTGAAATTCAACATCATAAACTTCACTTAAGTTAGCAATCTGTTCTATATGACTTAATTGCTTTTTTATGACAGATAATTATGAAATATACCAAATTAGTTTCATATATTAGGCAAAGTCAATTAAGAAACCAAAATCACCATAAATTTGTTTTTAGTGAAAGATTTTTCTTTTAATAAATTTGTTTCAATTAGAAAAAAACTTTATCAAGAAAGAAAAAAAACAATTGACTGCTAACAACCTTACCTTAAAACTAGAAAATTTTTGTGTTATTTCTGATTTCAGCTCAAAGTAATGACACTAGATTAAGTCACATTTCATAGAGCTTACTTATACTACGAAATAAGGAACACATAATTTAACCAATTTCTAACAGCAAATATATCTTAAAACTTGATTAAGAATAAACAATTTGCTAAACTTACAAAGATCTTTTTAAATATTGTTTCTACAATTTATGTAACCATACTCACTTTTCACTTTTCCACAGCCGCTCCACTCTAAAAATATCTAATTTGTCAGGACTGATGTTGGAGAGAAGACGATAAGATGTTCGGACAGGTGTTCCATCAGAGCTTCTTTTCAGTAGATTGTCTCGCATCACATAGACACAATCTCCAACATGGATTTGCATATCATCTCGCATCAAAGTCATGTAATATGTATTACGAGGAGAGGCATCACTAGGCTGAGGCACCATGAGAATCTCCTACAAAAAAAAAAAAAACAGGTATTCAATCATTAAAAGAAATAATAGTAAAATGATCATTTTTTGATTTTTACAAAAGTACATTTTGAAATATTAATATTCAGGAGCCATTATTCTAAAATGCATTTTTATTTAATTTGGCTAAAATGTAGAAAAACATGATGCTTATAAACATACAAATATTCAAAGTTTACATCATTTAAATATAGACTTTCAAGAATAAAGAATAAATGGCAAGTAACATAAGGATATATAAAATTTTAAATTTAAAGTTTTTATACTTTAAATAAATTTGAAAAATATTTCTATCAATCAGATGACAATAATTACATATTTCTAACTTTAAAATGTTATAATATGAAAAAATAAATCTCAACAGAAAGACTGGAAAAAAAAACAAAACCCAGTAATAAAAATCTTCTGTTTAAAATCTTACCTTGGGATAGTAACGTGGATCACATTGTTCACATAGGTAATTGGCCACATTACCTTTAACACCCATACAATCACAATGTTGCCAGATCTTCAAAATAAAAGTTTTAATATTTTTAGATAAAATATAAAATTTAATCATGTTTGAATAAAGACACACAGAGATATACATAAATCCATCAAGCATTTTTATATAATTTATAGTTTTTTTGTAAATAAATAGCAAATGCAAATCATTTTTCAATTTCATTTGAAATATTAGTTTACATAGTCATAACAGTGAGCCCCAAAAGTTCATCAATTTTAAAAAGTAGAATAAAAACATGTTTTATCAATAAACAAGAAATGCTAAAAAGCAGGAATATTAATAAAATTAAATATAATTCATGTTTCTTAATCAATTTTTGCTTACTTTCATTTTTTTTACAGAAATTGCATATATATAGTCTAAAAGCTTAAATTTGTAAATGAACAGATGACATGTAAAGTTTATGGGGAAACATTAACCCAACATAGACAATTTATAATACACAGAGTAGATCATTTGAAGATCAATAATGATTGTCTAAAAATTCACTCTTTAAAATTTAAAACCAAAATTCACTCTCCCTGTAGATATGGGTGCTTTAGCAAAAAAAAAAAATTCCTTCATTACAGGAATACATATGATAAAAATCTTTCTACACTAGTAAAATTAACTACATAATAGTAATAATAATAAAAATATTTTTAATGAAATACTTACAAAGCATTTTTCACATTGAATCATGAGGCCTTCATCACGGTAAATGTTACAGATACAACGTATAATTTCTTCTTCTGCCTCACCTTCTTTTTCTGAAAAAAATAATGCTTATATGAAATCTTTTGTATCCAACAATTTATGTCTAGAAAAGCAGTACAGTTTAAATAATTTAACACAGATTTTGATTAATAAGTAAAGACAGAAGTTGTCATTCACTAGAATGAAGGATCTTTAGTAATAAGAAAATTTAAAATAATTGAATTAAAAAGTTTTCAAAATACATTTTAATACTATTCCTATTGGAAGTAATTAAATTTTCAACATATAAAATAAATGTCCCTTAAAGTGAAACTATTCTTAAATATCATTATCTACAAGGTAATTTCTATGAAGGCAAAATATTACGTCAGAAAACATAATCAAGCCCCAAATAGTTTCTAGCATAAGATCTTCAAAATATCAATATATAGAGGATGGTGAATTGAGTGAAAGTTTTAATTCCAGAAAGTTTTCAAATCCTGCTTTTGAAACAATGATAAACAATATCAGAGTAGAAACAATTATACATTTTAGTTGTTTAATCTATAAATGCTAATGAAATCCAATCAAAACCAAATACTGATTTAACTCAACAAAAATGTGCCACACAATCAAAATCTTTACTGAAACCAACCATAAAAGAATAGAAGAAATTAAACATTTCATTTTAATTTATAAAGTGCTTACTGGAAGTAACAGACATTTCACTTTCAAGCCATGACATAAGCAACTATTTTACTTGCATTTGTTTAGATATTTAACATACATTTGAACGTATTTCCAATATTTCCAAACTTAAAATAACTCGATTAAAAAAAAAAAAAAATTCAAAATATTATGAAAACAATTTGACTCAATCCAAGGTATCTAAGTACTTGAGGTGTAAAAAATAGGTCAGTAAACAATCAGAAAATCATACTTTATGTCAGTTATAAATAATTGTTACGAAAGTATCAAGGGAGGTAAATCTGTATACCACAGGATATATGCACTGAAAATGATCATATCATTTAACTTTATACCTTAAAAAAAAAAAAAAGTCTTTTTTCTTAGTTCTAATATAACAACTATTTTGTATTTATAATTTATAAATATAATTTTATATTAAAAATAATTCCTCTAGATGAGGCTCAGTAATTTTTTAAAAGTATTTCTTGTAAATATACAAATGTTAAATGGTAATATTTCTATTCATTAAACTTATATGCAGTTATTAACATGTTATCCAAAATAAATAAAATGTACTTTAATAAAGCGATTGGAATATAAATAAATTAAATACTGATACTCAACACCCTCCCCTCCGAAAGAAAGGAAGCAGTTACGTTTCTTATTGCGTGTTTCAACAACTTCAGTTGATTCCGTCTCGTTCTGTGAGTTGTTGACAGCATTTGTGCCCATGATTTCCTGAATCTTTGGCAACATTCCATTCCGGGTTGTGTTGTACACTTTTCGTAAACACTGAACTTGTTTGCCTTTTTCAGTTTTACGTTTGAAGTATTTCTGTAAATAAGATTTTATAAGTCAGATATGAATAACAGAATAAAAAAACTAATGTAGGTCTTATACATATATTCTGTGATAAAAGAAGTTAGCATTTCCTAAAAGGAAACATTTACAAACATTATACATAAAGTAGCAACTATTTTTTCTTAAACACTGAAAATAAATCAAAGCAGTTTGCTTACTCCTTAGAGTTACACCCCAAAATGATAATTTCTGTAGTATTTCTTTTTTTAATTATTAAATCTTATAATAAATCTGAATTGTCATTTTCGTTATATATTATTATCACAAATAACATTAAAAGAAATTTTTACCATAAAAACAATTATTCACTAATTTCTTCCATTAAATTGGAAAAAGATTATAGCTTTATTTTTTGTTTAACAATTAATATTCAAAAAAGAAGTCAAAATCCGTATAGACAATGTAAACATTATCAAAGATATTTTGATAACCTTACTGCTCCTAATCACACTTTGTGAAAAAAATCCCAAAACACTACAACTCAACAGAATTTTACTCTCAATAAACTAATGTTATTGAATTCTTTTGCCATTCCTATCTTAATGAATACTCATGAACAAAATGAAAATCCATTTCTATACATAAAATAAATTAATCTGATTGGAAAAAGGTTTCACATTTTTATTCTTTATCTTAATCTAAAAGAAATCAATAAAAACAATTACCTCAGAATTACGGAATAATTTCAAGATGTCATTCTCAAAACATTCCATACTTTTGTACTGGCCAGTGTTGATGCTGCTATCAATGGAATTGATATCAATGGGATCATCAACAATTTCATAATATTCAGGATTTTTCTTTTTGGAAGGCAGACTGAACAACTGAGCAGCAAATAAGCTACCATCCTCACCTACAAAATATAAATACATTACATTTGAAGGAGCAAGGAAAAGAAAAAGGAATTTTTTCAAAGATTACATAAAAGAGATAAGTGAATATCTGGTTTCCTTTTGACAGCAATAGGTTACTATCATTGACAACTGAATGTTACAGATAATAAAAAGAAGCTGACTTACTTCATACTAAAGTTCAAAAATGTTCAACAAAATTAATGAGATTTAGGTAATGAATATCATCTCTGGTAATTGATCATAAGAAAACCCACATATTTTCTGTCTTACTCAAATCTACACTCTACAATTCACATACCATTCAGAGCCTATCACAAATGCAGATTACCATTGTCAAATGTCAATGATATTCTGTTAAATAAAACTAAGTTTGAAAACTCGATTCAAACACTAGTGACAAACCTCAACAGAAATATGATTGATGAACATGAGCCAATTCAGTTGTAACATCTTCAAGTGCCTAATTCGTTAAGAATGAAGATGATTCTATTTGACTTACCTTTGTATTCTCTAACAGCACACATAATTTCTCTGCACACCTGAGCTAATTTAGCCATCTTTGTCAGTTCACTGTTTTCATCAGCCATTGCTAACCGCCTAGAGTTTAAAATAAAATCCAATTTATATGGCACAAATAAAATATTTATAACATTAAGTTATAATTCATGTTTAAATAGTTAATTAATTCTAACTGTATAATTAAAAAGTTAAAAAAGTATCTGTCTTTGGTGAGGTTATAAACAACAATAAAAAAAAAAGTCTTCAAAAAATTATTGCAAAACGTCTTTAAAAAAACTATATTTTATATTTCAGAATTTATCCTGGAAAGTTTTGATTTCCTATCAAAATGTTTATTTTATTTTAATATAATTTTCATTTAGATATAACTTCACACTCTGGATATGGCTACCTAAAAAAAATAGATTTCTTTTGGTTGAATAACAAAATAATTTTAGTAACTCAATTAGTACAAGAAATGAGTTAAACTCTCAAGAAGGTACAAGTAATAATTCAACTTACCTAGTTTTGACTGAGCGTTCAGTTTTTAGTGCAGTGAATTTGGTGAGGAACATATCTAAAATGTATATAGAAAAACAATTAAATAAAAATAAAAACATTAAGATTATATATACATCTTAAAATAATCAGAGATTTATAATGTATTTAGCAATGAACTTTCAGTTGCATAACATGAAGAAGAAGCAGTAAAGGATTCTAAAGGAATTAATTTGCAATATGTCCTAGAAACAAAAGGGTGTATGGGGTGTATCATAAGTGTTAGTACCTTTGCAGTGGTCAAACCGGCTTTACTCTGGTGAATTGGGATGCGGAAATGTACTAGTCAACAGCCTACATCCAATTCTCACATATTGCTTCAAGAAGTTGCATGGACACTACAATGGCCACATGCTAGTCAATGGCATCGACCTGCTGACTAAACTGTGTGAGGGTAGTCGGAAAGGTTTCCCAACCTGACAGGTGAAGGGGAGTGCTTCTCCCCAAAACACCTGTGCCAAGCAGCCATTGGCTAGTCGCCAGCCTGGGCAGAGGAACTTTTGAGAGGCAGAACATGGTAACCTCAACATTCTCAGTGCAAAAGGAACTGGCAAATCATTGCACTCTATTTTGCCTTGAATGTTACCATGAACGACAATTCCAACAGAAATAGGGGGAGAGGTGACCACAGTGGCATAAAATGCACTGAACAAATGAATGAATGACTAGAAACAAATGGAAGTATTGATAGTGTAATAATCTGTTGTGTTGATTTTGCACTAATGCCCACATTAAAGGTGGTGGTGGGAGGGGGTGTAAACCCACATCTCTCCCACCAGAATAACAACTATGGAGCTGTGGGCTAAATATCAGGTGAAATTGGTCCCTATAGCCTCTCTAGACTATAAGAAAAACTGAAAATTTCAAACATTGAAGGCAAAGATAGAATTCCTGGCAATTTAAAGAAAGGGAAGCTGTAGAGAATCATAGTCATAGTCTGAAGGGACATGGCAAACTTCTTCATTAGCAATTAAATATTCTTTGTAGTAGCTTACTGATATCTTGTTACAATGTGTAGCAGTTATGGAAAAATAGAGTATGTCATATTTACTGTATTTCTTGACAGTGAATATGCCTCACCTAAGATACACTTAATTTGGTCAAATAAATTTTTGTAAGGTTATAATGCTATAATAAGATGAAAAGCAAATTTTCAAGGTTTATTTTAAGAAATATTCAACAATAAAAAATACAGTATATACTTATGAAAGAATCCCACTTACATTAGGCATATTATAATCAGTAGCAAGAATGTAGGAACATTAGAAATGCTTATATAATATGCATATAACATGTTGTCAATAAAACAAGATACAAGAGGATGATGAAAAATTCAATCTGACCAAATATCAAAATACTGAATTTTTGCAAAGTAGGCTGGGTTGAAAACCTCTCATATATATTACACACACATGCGCACACACACACACACACATATATATATATATATACACATATATATATATATATATATATATATATATATATATATATATATATACACACACACACACACACAAACTTATTTTTAAATACCAAACTATACCGTAATAATAATTTGTTTCCCTAACTAATAAAAGTATTATAAAATAAGAAGTGTACCGTATTGTTCATAGTCAAATACAAAATAATATGTTTTGATGGGACTAAATCATGAATTGTTCGACAAAGCCTGCTATTTGATAAATGAATATAAAGGTTTTACTATAAGGAAATCATTTCAATTTTAGATTTGCATTTCAACAAGTTATTAAAATAAATGATATCAATATTTTGTTGAAGTATTGGTGTTTGTTTACTTTAAAAATATAACAGTCCCCAATCCTGAGTAATTAGGATGGGAAGAAGCAAGGTTAGCTATGATTCATAAAATAGAATAGAATTTTTAAATTACAACCTTTCTCAACATCTTTTAAATTAGTGCTTTTATAACCTTTAATTCTCTATAAATGATCAAGAATGAACTATAAACATTTAATATGCAAAGAATTAAAATACACACACACACATATATTTATATATATATATATATATATATATATATATATATATATATATATATATGAGTGATTAAAATCTCAACTCTTCTATATATAATTCAATTGCTTACCTGTACTTGATAAATTTGTATCCCGGATAAAATCACAGTCTTTTTCTTTCTCATTTTCTAGTCTCTGTCCTTTCTGGCGGATCTGCCGGATTTTATCAATGTTTCGCACCAGGAAGATGCGATGTTTACGAGCAAATCCTCTTTCTCTATTGGACATAGGCTTGATCACAGATTGACTAGGCACCTTGGAAGAAGTGGAGCTTGTCGGATCTTGAGGATTCTTGGACTGGAAAGAAGAAATTAGCAAAATTAAATCAACCACTAAGCTGATAAGCAAAGATTACATTTAATGTGATTATATCAATATTCACAGCATTTTTGAGAGGTTTATGCTGGTTAGGCGTATATTAAACCATGCCAGGTTTCATCTTACACACACACACATGTACACATTAACAGATGAGAGGGAAAAAAGTAATATGAAAATACAAGGTCTGTTCAGAACATATCCAGCCATTCTGAATATCTCAAGAAGTGGCTGTGGTGCAACCAACAAAAGGGAACATTACTGCACATGCACACACTCCTATAGGGCTACTCAGTTAATAGTGAGATACTATTGAATGAGATTGTGTACTGGGTGACTATTACACTCACAATAACCATGAGAGTAGATAGTTCATATATCATGCAGGGTTTTTTGACAAAAAAAAAAAAAGAAAAAAAAAAGATCACTCAGATCTATCCAAATTTGGCACCCTACAATTTGTAGCTTTTCACAAAGCTGAAATTACACTTGAAATGCCACGGACAAGATTAAAGTTAACATAAGAAGGTAGTAGATGGTAATGCTGAAATTCTGAATGAAGATTTTTTTGAAAATAAATGTGTGAATTCTGAAAAAGAGTACTTTGAAGTGGACTAAGTACCATTCTCCCAGGTAAGTTTATTTTCTTTGTTAATAATAAATGACTACTTTCCAGAAAGAGCTCATACACGAAATTTTTCTTTTCAATTCAAATTTACACATTTTTGTAAGTATGGGATTCGCAAATTATGCTGTTCTTACTAAATCTACTTTTTGAAATCTTGTTTTCTACTTGGTGCTGCAAATACATCATAAAGGTTATAATTGAAATATCTTTATTTCAAGTTTTAAGCGTGTCTCTTTAAAAATAGATAACAATATTGAGGAATTTTTATCAAAAAGTTGTCAATGTTAATTAGTATAATATTAGCAAAATTAAATTTTCAGATGAAAGTGAGATAACAGAAGTACACATAGCCAATTTGTAATTACTATCAAAAGAAATAGAAGCAAAAACAATGTTAAAATATGTACATGATAGGAATTTCTTAAAATCAACTGTTTATATATACACAACTTTATGAGTGTCAAAGTGTTTTCTTTTGCTCCAAAAGTGTCTTATGAATATATAAATATATATCAGTAGTACAAGTTTTAAATTAACAAAGATAGCAATTACTATTATATTAATTTGTCATCATAATGAATCATGAATGAAACAAAAAGCTCAAGTTCTGGTTTAATAAATATTTAAAAAAATAATAACCCATGATTATCAATAGGGATGTAAGAAATAAAGTAAGAAAAATAACAGAAAATACATTTATGCTGCCTCTTAAAGATTAGCTTACAGCCATATCATATTGAAATACAGGTTCTCGTAGGATCACCAAAGTTAAGCAACATTGTGCCTAGTCAGTACCTAGAAAAAAATCAGTTGTTGTAAGCTTGGATATACGAATGGTTTAATGGAAACAGCTTAAGATTGAAAACTGGCTCTCCAATTTACAATTCCATTTGGGTTTGTTAAGTTTCAATTACATAAAAATACCCTTGGTAAAGGTATGAATCCACCTGTTCTCTCACCAGATATGAGTTAATTAGTAGGACTTATATCAATAAATCCTTAATATCTCAAAATAATTCTTACAATCTCAAAAAGTTTTCTGGCTTTAAATAACATGAAAAAGGTTGATAAACCATAAAAAGTAAATCAGTCAATCAATCTTAAAGATTATTAAACTGTTCAAATTACCAGTAATTCTTGATAAGATGGAAAAGCATATTTTATTCCAAATCCTTATAGTGAGTAAGAATGAGCAATAAGAGTTTAACACTTACTTTCTCTCTAACTTTTTTCAAACGTGATTTGGATTTCCGTTTATCTTTAGGAGGACGGCCAACTGGTCTTGCTACGCCAGATTTCTCTTTATTCATTCCATTCAGTCGCTGAGTCCTACCACCAATTACTCCACGGCATTTTTCACTTCCACAGCGACAAATTTGCTGGTGACCAAAATGAAAATTTATAATTAATTATAGATTAAACAAAAAACAAGACTATTTTTTAGTAAAGAAAGCTATATTATTATACTAAAAGAAAGCTATATTATTATACAAAATTACTGATGCCATGCTTTTAGGCCAAATGTGGCAGATTTTTTCAAGCATATTAAATTGATTACCAAGTCATGGAATTCAAAGTTCATTCTTTCTTAGGCTATAAATATATTTTTGAAACAGGATATAAGTAACAGAAAATATTCTACAAGGTAATCAAAAAAGTCCTTGCTGTTTTTGATTTATTAGAAAAAAAAAGGTATACAGCAAATTTGACATACCATTAGTCCTCAAAGTAATCCCCATTGGCATCCAGAACATTTTGCCAACGTGCCCCCAGCTGCACATTGCCCTGGCAGTAATAATCAGGTGTCTTGGATGCAAAGAAGTCGGTAATCAGTCTCATTTGCAAAGGATTTCCCACAAAAGTGGTTGTCCAGGGAATAGCCCAGTGAGTAAGGTGAATAGTACAGTGTCCGCCAGCCAAGTTGCTGTATGGTTTCCTTGGCCACCCATGCCACATGAGGACTGGCGTTGTCATGGAGGAACAATACACTCTTGCAATTAATCAATGCTGGTTCCTTCAGATTCAGTGTCTAATGTACATGTTCCAACTGCTGCAAGTACAGATCAGTAGTGATGGTTTGCCCCTTTGATAGCAAGCAGCTCATAGTTTACCACTTGTTGACTAGTCCACCAGATACAGAGCATGATCTTGCGTGGATACATAGGTGGTTTTGTGGTGTGAGGCACAGGGTCCTGCGGTGACAACCAATGTCTGGCACACTTAGGAGTGTCATACAGGACCCACTTTTCATCACTGCTGAGCACGCGATCAATTATTGATACATTGCTGAGAATACAACAAGAAACTGGCTGTCACTTGTTGCTTGTACACCTATATGCAATACAGGTCAAGTCTCACTGTTTCATCAGAAAACTGGAAGTGTTTGGCAAGCTCATCAAAAGTTTGGTTGTTGTGCTCGTCTATGGCCATTTTCAGGGCTTCATCATCCAGGACCTGTGGCCAGAAACACTGCAGAGTTCATCGCAAAGGGACAAATCTCCCAATCTAAATATCTGAAACCAATACCTGGTGGTGCATTCACTCACAGCATTATTCCCAAAGGCTTGACGTATTCAGTGACTTGATGTGGCTGTGAACAAGTTCACTTTAAAATCATAACGCAGGCAACCCCAAACAAGCCGCTTTGATACCATCATATTTCCTCGATGCTGCTCAAGCTATGACTGATGTGTATGTGCAGCGTACCTACATTGATCAAGAACAATGCCCCCACCCCTTTCCCAGCACGTGACACATGTATCAGTGATCACTTCTTCTCACACAACGTAAAAATCAGCAAGCACTTTTTTGGTTACTTTACAAATAAGGGTCAATCACACAATTCTGCTGTGATATTCTTTACAGCAGTTGATCATATATTAATTTTGTATTTCTTGGAAGAATACAGATTACTGGTTTCAAAACATTATGGTTTAGGTTTTGTTTTAATCATTATGAATCATTACTTGCATTTATATTAACTTTTTGCAAATAAAACAAAATTCCTAAATTTAAAAAACAAAGAATGTCAAAAATATTTTAAGAAAATTCAGTAAAAAGCAATACTTACCTGAGAATCTATATTGTAAGCATGAAAGTTATAATCGTAGGTAATTTCCGTATAGGGCTGAATATCCTTTAAGGCAAACAGTCCCATCCGATAATAACCATTGACATTCCTGTAAAATATAACAGAATAAATTTTTAAATGTATATTTTTTTAAAAGTTCATCAATAAATGAAGTTCATGCAACACAGCTATGAAAATTGGATCAATATTAAAAAGGCATAGATTTCTTTTTAAAAAAAAGAAAAAAAAGTAAAATAAAAATGAAAGAGAGTAGAGCAAGGGATTTTTTTTAGATTCTCAGTATTGGGTAAGTGAATGACAAAATGGAAAAAAAATCCGATATGAGGTGTTTCATCTTTTCAAAGGACTTCTTCAGACTAAATGTTCTTACTGATGGAATCATCATACATCAACTGTTGGTTATAGTTATACATCAAGAGAAATGCTGGAGATGCAGGGATGCTTAACTTTAAATTCTGAGTGTTAACAATAAACTTTATCTATCTATGGTAAGTGATAGTAAAATAAAAGAGGAGACTATTAAAGTATTGTGGTCTAGATTTTCAAGCAGCACTTTTCAAACCTACATGTGCACATCCTCCAATGTCTCATCATGGTATTTTAACCTACATCTTTCTAAGACAATATACAACTTTCTACCATCCATCTCACAAAACATTTTAGGTTCATTATATATATATATATATATATATATATATATATATATATAGCTCGGTAGCCACTTTTCCTATGAGAATTAGTCTCTAAAATCATATATAAATTGTGCACAAAAACCCTGCCATACATCTTACCAAAATAAGCAATCTATATCAGGTTGTGGGCAACAGCAATCACTTTAGATCCTTTTGATGATTTTTTTTCTCTTTTTGCCTAAGATGATGTGAAAAGAAAAACATTAGGAACAACATTATGCTAAATATCAAAACATCAGGCAAATTCTTTAAAAATCTAACATGTTTGGCTCTCAACATTTCCATAAAGTACATTCAAGTTACCAATCTAAATAAAACAGTAAAATGATTTTGTCTTTTCTTAGGTTTAAAAGGTAAACAAAAACTAAGGACTAGATAGCCAATCAAGATTTGTAATCAGTATAATCTATAAATGGATAACAGATTTCATTATCCGCTCCTGAAACATTTGATTTTAAGAACAAGCTTAATTTTAACAATTGTCTTTGTAAGTAGAGAGTCCTAAGAACAGGTATTTTGTTTTTATCAATCTGAAAGTATAATACTTCATCCTTAAGATTAATAAAGATAAAATTATTATAAAAAGTAAAGACTATATGGATCCTATTGAAAAAATAAATTTATTTGAATTTTTCTCTAAAAAAAAAAAAAAGTGTAAAAATGTCCTTTTAATAAGGGATAAATTTTTCTTTGTCATACTGTTAATTCATAAACTTTCCTAATACAACTCCATTGTGTAAATTAACTTCACTATTGTGGAAAGTGATTATCTGTTCCTATCTTGACAAGCAAACTAATAAAAAAAATATCCAATTACCTATTGTCTTTAATTTTGAGAAGAGTCATTAACACTTGTATAGATACTGTGATTAACACAGCCTTTCAGCCAATCCACTCTTCTGCCCTTGTCAGGTGTAAATCCGTGTGGTGGAGGGGGGAATCTCTTTACCCTAGGAACCTTCTAGAGTAAAGAGGTTTCTTTTCTTTCTTTCCACTAGTCCAGACCATTACAGTTAGGATTGACCATGCCATGTACACAGAGCTGAATCATCTTCATTTCCTTCATTTTCCATTGATAAGAAGGAAGTCCCATACAAACAGTTTCTTCCAGTGAACTGCTACATTGTGGAACAGACTCCTGAGCTGATGCTTCCCTGATCACTAAACTCTTAACCTCTTCAAGTCTAGGGTCAACTGTTATCTTACATATCCTCATAATCTGAACTTCCTTCCTCCTCTTACGTCCATACAACAACCTCATTCAGTAACCCTCTACCTTGTGTGGCTCTTGGGTCTTGTATTGAGTGAACATTTAATTAAAAAACAAAAAACGAAAATAAAGGATTACATTTGATGAAAGCTGAAGAAGGGATCAGCTGAAATGTGTTAACAACAGCAACCATACAAAAAGCTTTAAGCATCCAAACAAAGTTGGATATATTTTTGGTTACAATGCAGATATCTGTAAAAATTATCTTAGCTTATCACTTGATTATACAAACACTTTAAAAAGGGAGTTAAATATACCAGCTAAGCATCATGGATGTTTAGGAAAAAAGCTTTTGGTCTAATTTATCAATATTTTTAAGCAGGTTTATTAATGCCAGCTTTTTAAAATTATTGCGAATTGCAGAAACTCATACTCAATTATGTAGGGATGCTGAAAACTTCATTAGCTTCCAAAAACATAAAATTCTCATTTCTGACCATTTGGTCAGATTTTGGGAAGTTGGTGGAACCAAGAACTTTTTTATTACCTCCTCATACTTTTTGGCCAAACATTATTTTTATCATGAAATGAGAATCTGATAAATGAAATTAATCCTATGTCAAATTCAAGTAGCAACTCATCTCATAAGTGAAATCTATGGCTACCTTAAATAAAGATATTATTATTAATCATACATAAGTAACATTGTAATTATATATTAAGGTTTATTTTAACACACAAGGAAAATGTACACTTTAAAATTGATGTGACCATTTTATCCATTATTGACAAAGCCAGGTAATTTACCCTCCAAAGAAGTAACTCACCATTTCTGCATCTCACAGTTGGGATCACACGAATGATTGACGAATCGTCCAATGTTTCCCATTCGATAACCATCAATCATAGCGCCACCATCTAGATTGAGGCAGTAATGATGTCGTTCTTGAGAATAGTTCTCTGTCATTCGGCGGCGGAATTCATTTTCACTCACCACCTCACCAAGATACTCAAGGATGAATTGTCCTGTAAATAGAAAGCAATATATGAATATTTTTGCACAATCAATTGTGCATGTGTGTGTGTGTATATATATATATGTGTGTGTGTGTGTGTGTGTGTGTGTGTGTGTGTGTGTGTGTGTGTGTAGTATTACAAAATATAACAATTCAGCCATTTTAATGTATGCTTATGAAATGAAAGTCACTATACATACACTATTTTTTATTAAAACTTATATGTTCAGTACACGTGTTATTTTCTTCAGTTCTCCCATTCAAAATAAGTATGAATTATAAACTTTAATGATTAAGCCAGACTTATTAGTGACAGAGATTCTAGCAAAGTCTAAAATGAAGATGAACAATAAATTAAACTATTTGTTGCATACTGTGTTATATAAAATTTAAGGTGTATCACTAATTTGTTTGTTTTGTTTTTTTAAAAGTAAATATAAACATTTAATGAAATTCAAAATTGTCACACTAGCCAACAACAGAACATTAATGCCTAGACATTTCTCCTATAAATATTACTTTCTGTTAACTAATTGTCTCAGATATATAAAAAAGTTTAATTAAAAATAAATTAAAATTTTTGGTAATCCATCTGAAGAATATTATTTTTGAAAAATATAAAGCATTAAAAGGTGATAAAAATATAAATTTGTTTTTCTTACCTGACATGAGATGATGTGATGAGCGAACACCATAGCCCCGATCTGGTGTCAAGAACATTTCTAAGCAAGGAGCCCATAGATGTTTCTGAAAACGATTATTCATGCAGCTGTCTCCGCATGGACAAAGACCAGGAGAACACTCTGTGTAAATCATTCTGCAAAGGAAAATAACAAAAGAATATTTGGTAGTTCAAGTTAAATTCTTATGGAACTTGAAGTCCAAAAATAAGTCACCATCTGTTTCAGTTTTTGTTATTATTGTTATCATTATCATCATTATCAATATTAATTTAGACATTTTCTTTTTAAACAATGAGGAGGTATCACTTTTTAACAGATTAGCCAAGGGGTCAATTTCAGAGCTTGAATCATAAAGTGTTCAAACATTTTCTGTTCAACGGTAGGAACACATCACTTTTTAACAAATGAACACATGTGGCATTTCAGAGGTTGACACACAAAGTATTCAGACATTTTCTTTTAAACAATAAGGAAACATCACTTTTTAATTGATATACTCAAAATAAATTTCAGAGGGCCTCATATCAAATCAAAGTGAGCTTTAGATGTAAAAGTTAATTTCCCTTTGGATTAGCTGAGAAAAGGAGATTCGAAGAAAACTAGAGGGCACAATTATAGCAGTACAAGAAGAAGCCATTAGAATATAGTCGATTAAAATCACATTGATAAAGTTTCTTGTTTGTGTAGATTTTATGGAAAGACAAAACAACTGCTCATTTTGAATCAGAGTGTAAGAATATCACTAAGACACAGGACAACAAATGGTGATATGACAAAATTGCCCAGTTGATATATTGGCATCTAAATGAAAAACACACAGAAAAGTAGTCTGAGAATTGGTTACAAAAGGTAATAGAACATGAAAAAGCCAAAGTTCTTTAGAATATGAAGATACAAACAGATTAAAAGATACAAACAGATTAAGACAAAAATTTATTAAGAGCTACAAAGAAGAGGAAATTATAGAGGTAATAGCCATGATTGCCAACGTGCTAAAGGAACACAGCACATAGAAGAGAAGATGCCCTTTAAATACATCAGTTGATGAAAAAGAGAAAACAGGCAAATATCAGGAGCTGAAATGGGAATTGAAGATCTGGAATTGTAGTGAGGATAACGTGATTCAAACATTTATTGAGTTTTCAGGTACGATCTCTAAAGTGCCCCATAATTCATAAAATTATCCCAAATATCTACTCCATTGTTCAACAAAAGACCTGCCTTCTAGAAACAGCGGTATGCGCTGAACATCTTAGGTTATGGATAGCAACTTGATTATGTACAGCTGAGCAAGTTATGATATGTCTTTGAACAGAGCAGGCTGAGACACATCTTTGAAGAAAGAAGAAAAAAAAAATGTTATGATGCATCGCTCTCATGGCTTCTGATTTTAAATAATTAAATGTGTTAACATGTATATGTCTTGTTTTAGTGAATTAAGATAGGCTACAGTAAATATCCCATTCGGTACCACAGAAATGCTTATCAGGTGACAGATGACACATTCTGTTTCTGTTTGTAGTTATTTAAAAACTAACTGAACTTTTCTATTCAATACAAATAAATTCCATGAGAATGCATCATATAAAAATTACAGATTAGAAAACAAAAAAAATAAATTGTACAGATTCTTATTTCAAAGAAATCTACATGATATTCTAGTTTTCAAAATAAAGATGATTGGTTTGTAAATCTTTCTAAAATTTTAAGACTCCAATGGGATAATCACTTGATTGTGGTTATTCTTTCAGTTTACAAAAATGTATTTTAATCAGGAAATATTTTATATTATTTTAAAGGCATTTAAAATATTCAGTGATATATTTTTAAAATTTGGTGCAAATAAGAAATAGCTACTTTATAAAGGTAAAACTAAACTTGTATCATAGGAAAATAATTTCTGCAATGATTTCATAGTTTTTAAACATTTCATTGAAAAGTTTTTCAAATTCAACCATATCACATGTTTCTTTAGAATTAGTGTCAGAGATCATTTTAATCTTAAGGATCATGTGTGAATGTGAGTCAAGGAGTAATTATTGATTGGTTACTTGTGCTGGTTTTAATTGTTTATTCAATTTATTGAATAAACAATTATGTGGAAGAAAGTTACTTTTATAGGTTTTCTTTCATTTTTTAAAATGATTTAAACCAGTTCATATATTGTTTTTATTTACCTTTACAAATAATTTCTTGCTATTATCTAAAAGAGAATGAACTTCAGCATTCAAATAACAGAATCACACCAGTATTTAAACAGTGTGTGTTTAAAGTGGCCTTTTAGGTTTTATAAGCTTAATAATTGGGTATTTCAGAAAATTAGTAGATAAACTTTTAAAAGGTACATTTTTATCAGACTAACACTGATATAATCATACATAAAGGCAGAACAATGATCAAGTGTTTATTAGACCATCATTTGATGAAGTTAATGTTTAGCAAAGTAATAAAAAAAAAAGATATCCTACTGTAATGACAAAAGTATGCAGGTGTACGCTTTAAGAAAGCTTTATTCAACTGAGAATACAAAGTTTGCATAGTGTCCTTTTATAGTCCCAGTAAACAGAAATAGCTCTCTCAAGGAGGAGAGTAACGAAACAAGAGGAGATCACTCTTGATTATTACATTGTACAAAGTCATTTTTTTTTTTTGCTTAATTAAAAAAAAGAATGTTAATGTAGTTTTATGAGACCACATTTACGAATATTTTCATTATGAAAAAAGCACCTAAATGAAACTTAGTGTTCATAATTAATGATAACCCAAAGTGATTTACAGAGATTAAATGGTAGATTTTAGCATTCTAGTGCAATATGTGATTTTATATAAATTTTATGAGCACAAAGAAAAGACTTTTTTCCACCACAAGAATAATTAGTCTTGATGAAAATACAACTTGATGTTGATATTTTTTAAGTTTGTTCAACCTTCCTTTGATCAACTTTAAAAAATTGTGCCAACATTTTAAATGATATTATTAGCATTTAGCATAATCACTGAGATTGATAATTGAATAATGTTTTTGTAAATTAGTTGGAATTATTTTGTATATCTGTTTACTGCTTTCCTCACAATTAATATTTTGGATTGTATTCCTTTGGTATACTTGATTCTTCTTAGCCTTATCTCAAAGTCAGTTAAATGAGCAGAAGACTAAATAAAAAAATATTACAGAAATAATATAAGTAGTTACATATCTTATTTGTATAAATGTAATATAATTTCTTTTACAAATAATGTGTACAGCTTTGTAGTATACTATATACTGAATGTCTTTGTAGAGTCAGATTCTTTTTTTGCATTACTAATTTCTTGAATGTACATATCTTATTTGTATAAATGTAATATAATTTCTTTTACAAATAATGTGTACAGCTTTGTAGTATACTATATACTGAATGTCTTTGTAGAGTCAGATTCTTTTTTTGCATTACTAATTTCTTGAATGTTCTAATATGCATAATAAATGTGCCCCTATGCATTTTATAGATATAGTGAAATTGTTTTTTAATTTGTCAGGCAAAGTGTCTTGCTATATACATTTGCACATTAAATGACCATATCAATCAGGAAATTTTAAGACAAATGATTAACTTATTATGGAGGATGAGAAGAAAAAACTAAAAAATATTCTTTAAAAAAATCTACCAGAATTTTTATCTATTAGTGAAACACTCATGATAAAGTTTTTTTGTTTTTTTTTTTAAATTAAGGCTCAAATCAATTAATTAAACATGAATACAAAACAAATATTTCACCATGAATGCATTATATATAGATATTGGAGTTTAACACATATCATTTTGGAAATCAACTTTGTTTGGTAAGTAAATATTAAAAAAAAAAAAAAAAAAAAAAAATCAAGCTACAGGCAAAATTTGTCCAACTGACAGTAATTAACGAACCTGTTGAGGCACTCCTCTCCACAGCCACTTTTCCCATCTGTTAATCCTGAAGAACAACTGCAAGGATGAGGTTCATATGGAGACACTGGTTTGATATCCACATAAAAATCTGAATGAAAAATATTAAAAATTAACCATTAAATAATAATGTTCATTAATGAAAAAAGATAATTCTTATTGTTCAATTTTAGAAATTATATTGAAATCAAACTGCTACATTATGATAAAATACTCTTTTTTTTGCAAACAATGTGAAAAGTGTAGGTTTTACTTTATTCAGTTCATGGTAGAAAATTGTTTTCATTCCATTTTCTATGCTTAAAGAATATTTTGTATCAGAACTCATCACTCTTATTCACTTTTCTGTTGTTTGTTCATTTCTTCCACTGATCCAGATTATGCAACTTGCCAGTACTACCAGTTACAGGAATTGAACTCAAAATGCTTTAATTCAAAAAGCTTTGCCAAGGCACATGTTCCAGTGGATTAAAGTGTTTGCTAAAACATATCAGGTGCACTGAGTTCTAGGAAATTTTGCATCAATGTAAAATACATACAAGATTCCAATGGCAGAAATATTGAAAAAAAAAAAAATCTTTTTAAAATCATTTTTAATAAATTACCACAGAAATGTGCTAAAAAATTAAATAACCAACTTTGTTATTTGTAACTAACTTTTCAGAATCTAATCAAACAGAATGAAAAGTACTTACTGTTTCTGACTTTTCGATAATTTAAATGGTCATCTTTTCTAACCAACTGAAAAATACAATGAAAGATTCAATAATGATCTAAGTATCATGAATATCACAGAATTAGTCAAAGTATATAAAAATTTTATTACTGCTTATATATTTTTATCATTACATTATCAATAAATATCTAGTTGAAATTTCAGAAAAACAAATAAGTACATTTTACTGAATATAAAAGAAATTGTTTCAATCAATGTCTACCTATTTCAAAGTCTTCATAAAATGCTATGAAATGAAATTAAGTGTTTTTTCATTGAATTAGACTCTCACAATAACAATTGTTCTAATAATAATTATTAAGTAAAGATTTTTCTGAAACAGATTACAAGAATAACCTCACTAGAGTAAGATTAAATCTAATATTGTAACTACCAACTCTGCATAATGAAAATAATGCAAATGTATAGACTAAAACAATAAATTATAACCAACTATAACATTTGAGAAAAATCACTCCTAAACTGAAGATAAAACAAATAGGGGACTGCTTAATAAAACTGGTTTAATATATAAAACATTTACTACAAATATTATGTTTAGTGGGTACACATGTTTAAGTAGACATCTCTGCTTATTTCACTGTTTATACACAGAGAGAGAGAGAGAGAGAGATGTCTACTAAAACATGTATACTCACTAACAATGTTTATATTAATAAGAAATAATGTTGGATTAAAAAAAAAAATCCATTAACTGCTTAGAAATAAAGAAAATTGTTTTCAATAGTGTCTGCAAAACAAAACATATCCAAAATGACAAGAATATTTAGACAAAATATTTGTTAATAAAGCTACATGCAAACAAACAATATAAAGTATTTTATGAATGAAGTGGAAGTGGTATTATTTTTATAAGAATTATAATTAGGTCTTCTTTTCTACAGTGATAATTTTAAGAAACTCAATGAATTTATATAATCTTTCAAAAAAAATTTCCATATGTGTATTTAATCAGTTTTGAATGAGATACTGTCTCAAATGTGTTGACATTGCAATTTATTTAGAATTTAAAAGACAAAATAATCTTACTGTTACAAATAGTTCATGTTGCTTATCTGTTTTAGGAAATCAATACATAATACATAATAAACAAATTTATAGTCTCTTTGAGTTGATTGTATAAGGCATCTCATTCATAATACCTGAATACTGAATACTTTTTAAGGACAGCAAATAAAGATAATCATTTTTTTCATTTCAAAGAAATATTGTCCTATCTCGACTCTTGTTTACATAGTAAAAATAGCAGCATATACAGTTACTAGTAAATTTTTACACTTACAATGCTATATCTGCATAATGTATGAGGTGGATAGAGAAAACAAATTAGTCTTGAGGAAAAATGTGTGTCTACTTTAAGTGTTCTTTAATTGGCCAACAGATACTTGAAAAGAAGGTGATATTAACACTTGAATTCTCTACCCTCTGAGGTGTTCTCTAAATATGATCACCACCCCCCCAAGCTGGTTTGTCACAGATATTGAAATGATGATAATAGAGTGCTAACACTAAATGGCAAAGACATATGATGTGTGTGCGGTTATCATGTGCATGCTGTTATTTATCACTAATTCTCAATATGTCAGATAATGGCAGATGATGATAAGTTACCTGATTGTTCTTGTACATCCACCAAATATCATATGGAAGTTGGAAGTCTGACACTTCAGCACGCAGATCTTTTCCATCATGAAGAGGAACAGGTAATCCAGATTCCACATTACCATTTGGCTGTGAAGCCTTATCTCTACTCTTCAGCCCCGACTTTCGACTCAACCTACAATCACAAAATTATGCAAAAACCTCATGTAGAAAATTCATAATTCAAGTTTTTTCAATATTAATTCTTACAAATATCAAATTCATACAAACACCATAACAAAGAACATGACATTATGAAGAAAGCATTAAATTAGAAATCATTTGCATGTACAACTCAGTCATTGGTGATTAAGAGATATTGTCTCTTCACTTAAAATGATACATCAACAAATTTGTGGAGGTAAAGTAGCCTGGTAGTAAATATTTAAATATTTCTGAATGTAAGATATATAAATAATTCTCTCTTCAAAAGTATAAACATTTTAAATAAAGAAATAAAAAAAATAATTGCTTAAAAAATGTACTTCAAATTTATACTTACTCATAATTCCTATAATATTCATAATATATACCAACTTTTTGATACTTTTTTTTAGGTAATTGGGATGGTATATCAGAATGACAATCATCGAAACCATCATGAGATCTTTTGGGGGCACTGGAAAAAAAAGAAAAAGATTGAATATTACTAAACAAATGAATCAAATTAAATTTCAAAACTGTCCAAACAAAATTCAAGATAAAATCTTTTGAGCACTTAAATGAAAATCTAATTTGTAGAAAGAGGTTTTATCAGATGTCATCTTAGAAACTTCTATATTCAGACAATATTCAGATTTTTTTGATTTTTTTCCTTTGAAAACTTTGGCTTTGTCTAATATTACTACTGCACTATTTGGTAACTCAATGGGTAAAAAAAACCTCCGAAGATTATCATGTAGTGATAGTGTAGTATTATTATTATTATTTTCATGATGATGCACTATTCAATAGTGAAAAAAACATGTCACACTAAAAATCATAAAAAGACAAAAATCCAGCTGATTTTTCATCAGAGTATTTCCCATTAAAAATATTTTTAAATATAAATAAAGTGATAAAATTAATATTAATAAGGCTAACTACCAATTTTATTACAAATAAATACAAATATGACAATAGCTAAAGTTTGTAAAGGAGAAAATATGATTTTAATTCAAAATAAGACAAATTTTATATACAATTAACAAATGTTATCATAATCAATTAATGTTATCTATGGATATAATAGAAACTTTTTTTCTTATATCAAATCAAAAATATTCTTTTCTATTATTTTATGTGCATACTCTTACAAGAACTATCTAAGTACTGATACAAAGGCAGGAATAGAAAGAAAGAATAGACTAATACTTTGACCTCTTTCACTAATCATATTAGTCATATACTTTTTATGCACTCAGTCACTTGACTTTCACTTACGAAAAATCTCTATAATCCTATTTTACTTGGATTCTTTATTTTCACACTCAAGTATTTCACTTTCCTCATATTCCTTAAAAAAATAGTTTTGGAAAAAAAGAAAATCCAAAATATAAATTTCTTCAGAAAACTCATTTTAAAGATTTATTACTTTTAGTTCATTTTCTCTTCCTTCTACATATACAACTACATTCCAATTCTAGACTGGTTGCAATATTTAGAAGGTAGCTGAATTTAAAATTATGCAAATCAATTATATGTGTAAATACCATTATAGACAAATGAAATCTAGAAATTTCAGCAACAAAAGGTGCTATTTTTCTGTTGGTTATAAATTAAAAAAAAAAACTTTCACTTCACAATTAAATTCTAAGATGGAGGAAAGTAACTGCACTGACTGTTTCATAAATGGAGTGAGCAAAATAGGAAGGATAAAGAGATTATTATCTTCAATGGAAAATGTGTATGTGATAACCATTGTAGTGTTCATATGAATTTTTTTAATTAAAAGATAAATCAATAGATATATTTCTTCTTATTTAATAAAGATATATACTGATGTTGTAGAATCATTCTTGCTTAGATTTTATTCAACAAAGAACATGGCAATACACACGACAGCAATCTGTGCAGCCTTTCAATAAGAAACAAAGTCCACCAACTGCACACAAGAAACTGGTAAAGTATGTATACAGTGTTGCCAGACATGATATTAGTAATCCCTTGATAAATAACTCAATTACAATACAGAAGAGTGACTAACAAATAAGAAAAATTACCACATACTTCCCTGGCTAAATAAAATTATCAGCATTAAATTAAAAAAAGAAATAAAGAAATAAAAGCCCAATTTTGAATCTGCTAAAGAATAAGCCAACTACAGCAATACATCACTAAAATCCTAAGTTCAAATGGTTAGGTGGTTGGTTGGTGTATATATATATATATATACACATACATACACACACACACACACACAGAAGGATGAAGCTGCAAACATTTTTGGTTATAATGTGGATTTTTTTAAATATATATTATACTTTATTTTCCATATTTTTGCTATACGTGTTTCTGGTCATGCCATCTTCATCAGGCAAAGAGTGGTTATTTCCAAATATTTAAATGAATTAGTGGAATTGATGAATGTCACAAGACCCAAAACACATGTAGCAAAAATATGGAAAATAAAGTATAATATATATCTAAAAAATCCACATTATAACCAAAAACGTTTCTCTTCTCTTCAAATATATATATATATATATATATATATATATATAATTTCACTCGTTGGAACAACTATAATCTCTCCCTATCTATATATATAATATCACTCGTTGAAACAACTATAATCTCTCCCTATCTATATATATAATATCACTCGTTGGAACAACTATAATCTCTCCCTATATATATATATATATATATATACACACACACATGCCTAATGGATCCTGGTTAGTAGGACAATGAAGATCCCTGTGAGCAATCAATGGCATGCCTACAGTAGCAATGGATACAGATTTGTTTTTCTGCACTGTGCTTTGGTCAGAATCCTCATGATGACTGATATTGTTATCCGATACAATTCATCTTTCCAGGAGTTAGGACTGGGTCCTGAATTTTAAACAGACTATTTCATAAATGACCTGCTGGGGTTCAAATACTGCTGTTTCCCTGCCAGTATGAAGACACAAATAGGGACATAAAGAGGATTTGATTCAAGGAGTTTTGTGTGTGACATAACACCTCAGAAGGACATCTCCAGGTGTAAAGACAATCATGTTAAAATAGAGCATCCACTAGTCAATCACAGTATTGGAAATTAGATAAATAAATTCATGCAGAGTAGAATATACAGCAGAATGCATATTGAATGCAATGCATTCCATAGAATGAGCTCTCAATGAGTCATAGGCAAGTATTGTGATTTGATTGAAAAAGTCTATAGAATCTGCTATAGAATTCAATCATATCATTTACATGACCATTGCCTTGAGGATTATAAGGGGTGGATTGGATAGTGGTAATATTTTCTCACACCCATTGACAGAAATAAAGTAATTCTGTCCAAATGTATGAATGCTAGCATGTCAAAAACAGCAAACAACTGATAGCAAAATCCAAGACATGATAATTAGAAAGGAAAGCAAGAGAATTCATCTGTTATAGTAAAGATCAATTAGTTGAAGTTGATGGCAAAGTACCTTTAAAATCAACACTTTTGCTTTGATCAAATGTGATATGCAAGGTTGATGTAGCTGTGATTTGCACCAAGTACAAATGTGTATGAAGCGAAAACTCTTAATTCATTGTTCTAATAAAGTGTAGCATTCACAAGTCTAACAAAGAGAGTTGTGAAATTTAATCAACACATCTCAACTTCTTAAAATCAAACATGAATACCATGGATTTCTTAACAGTAAAAAGGGTAAAACAGCTTCCAGTTAAGTAGTGTCTCAACCTGTGCAAAACCTCCACAATAGTATATGCCTCCTTTTCTCTTACCAAGTGTTTTTGTTTGTTAGCATGTAATCTCCTTGTAAAGAAAGCCACTGGTTTACTTGATTGATTTAAAGCAGCAGCAATAGTGTGATCCAATTCATCTGCCTTTATTTAAAAAGGGAATTCTTACATCAATAAAATGTGACACATCATTTTCTAGCTCAGTTTTAAAGCATTCAAATGCCTTTTCAGCTATCATGGGTGGTGAAAATGTCTTAATTTGCATAAAAGGATCAATTTTCATAGAGTAATTAGCAATCCATTAGAAATAGTACAAGAATATACCTGTTGTGATTTCATGACCTGAGCAAGTTCTTTTAGAAGCTGAAGCTTTTCTGGAGCAGAAATAGCCAAAAGATTCACAAGTTACAGGGAAGATGCACTTATTATGATTGTAAGTCAAATTAAAACATCACAGCAGTTTCAGTATATCTCCTGAGGTTTTGCCTCACTTTGACCCACAAATGGTTATATTATCTAGGTAAGTAAATGAATCAGAAAAACTATTGTTGATATTGAATTTGTGCTGGAAACAGGCAATTCTATTGGTTATTTCAAATGGAATCCTCAAAAGCAGTTTAAAATGTGTCTTCATCAAATATTAGGATTTGATGACAAGTAGATTCCAAATCAATTATATTAAAGAATTAATATTGGGCCACATTGTTTGCCAGTTTGTTAATTCTTAGTAGGGTATAAGCTTCTAACAGTGTGAAATGATTCACAGTCTGTGAGTAATCAATTACTATTCTTTTTTTTTCTTTTGTGTGTGTGTGTGTGTGTGTGTGTGTGTGTGTGTGTGTTGCTCATTAAGGGTTACTACAATTTGAGCTCACCAAGGGAAAATGCTTGGATTAATTATCCATTTTGCAAGTAACCACTTCAATTCAGTTACAATAAAGTTTTTTTTTTCTAGAGAACTATATTTCCTTGAGTTAGTAGCTACTGAGCTACAATTATTGGTAAAAGTAGCAAGATGTCTAAGAGAAGAAACAGAAAAGGTAGCCAATGCCCACACATTTGATGGAGGTTTCTCCTTACCAAAATTTACACAGATGTGCTGATGTTGTTTCATAAAGTCCTGTCTAAAGATAACAGTGATAAGACCAGACAAGCAGCCTTACATTTAATGGAGATGCTCTCTCTTCTATGTATTCATCAAACAATAGCTAACAGTCATAGAGCACAATGAAATTAATACCAGAGATACAGAAATAGAATCTAGATGTGTGCATAAATATAGCCTTCAAACAAGGGATCAGCATATAAAGTGTTGTAACCTCACTTCCTATTTAATTTCATCCAAGTAGTAGCAGTAGATAAAATTTCTGAGGTAACTGCCATCACAGCAACATTTGGAGACTGAAATCCAACAGATTTTCCTGGTCTCCATTAATGACATACATTTGCAAAATCTCCTCTTTGTCAAATCTATTACAATACAGAAGAAAGCATAAGTAATCAACAAAATTACACAAATTAATTTTAAAATTATTATTTTAGTTTCATGTAAACTGAATCAATTTCAAATACTTGTCTAACATTTTGTTGTGAGGAAAAATTTAAATCATGACAAGTGTATTCGATAAATATTAACAGAACCACAACTTATCCAATAAATAATCAAATGAAAATGACAAGATGCTAGTGAGGAAAAAGGACAATAAAAGAACAGGTTCAGAATGACAGAAGATGGTGATTGATGTTGCATTTAAATTTTTGAAGATTGTAGATGACAGGGAAGCAAGAAACCAGAAGAGAATTCCACAGGTGAGAAGTATGAGAGAAGAAACTATTAAAATAAAACTTAGTTATATCTAGTGTTTCAAGAGTAAAATGGTGAGATCTAGTTGCCAATCTAGTGGTAATCTTAAATTCATGCAGTCAAGGTACCAACAATGAAAGCTCATTAGAACAATTTTTATGAATATATATATATATATATATATATATATATATATATATATATATATATATACATAAAAAATCAGAGGGAAAATCACATCACAGCAGTGGTGGGAAAGTGACTGAAGTCAAGATGCCAGCTCATGACTGATAACATTACAAACCTTCTTTGGATTTTGTTGAGGATCTTGAGATATATAGCAAGAGTACCAGACCAAATATGCCAGTAATATTCAATTGTTTTAAATCTAAATAAAACTTTAAATAAGGACTGATAACTACTGTAATATGATTATCTGCTAATTAGAGAACCTGACAAAATTATGACTGGCCAACAACTCATGTAAGAAAATCATTTTTAAGGTAGTCTTTTACAAAACAACAACAACAACATTGTATCTATTTCAAAATTTAATTAAATGATTTCATATCAGGGAGAGTCTAACATGAGAAGAATGACTAAGCTTATCTCGTTATTCTTTTTTGTATTGGTCTGACTTGTGATCTGAAGTAGAGATAATTATTGCTTTATAAAGGCTATTTGAAATGTGATCTTGTAAAGAGATGAATCATTAGCAAACTGATACTGAAAATGGTAGGAGGCAGGTTAAAATTATCATAATCCTGAGTAAATGTATAAGAAGAGATTCATGCTGAAATTAATGGCAGAACAACCAGTCAATAGTAAACGTTCACACAAATTATGTGCTTGGTCAATTATGCCTGGTACTTTCAGTGTTGAATTGTCCTGATCAATTGCCTATGATTATTACCCTGAGCTATCAATATAACGCCTACATTGGTAAGGTAAGAAAGAAAGAAAAAAAAAACAAAAAAGAAAATGCAGATGGAAAAGAGATTCAAAACATTTTACAGATTTTATAAATAAAACTTATAGCTATCAAATAAATGACAGATTCTATGCTTAAGATAAATCCCCTATGGTTACTAGCGTTCAAGTTTCTTAGCAGAAGTATTCTCACTATGAGGTTAGTTTTTAGTTTTATTTTAGACATTTTAAAATTTTAATTGGAATATTGAGCATTTTTCACTGAACTGAATACAAGCAGTACATTTGATTTTTATCAATTTTATAATTTCATTGTTGCTATATTTATTATCATTTTTTCAATAAAAAACAAAAACACTATTTGTCAGTTCAGATAATGATATAAAACATCCTTGGCAATAACTAGGAAAATATATAACCTCCTTGCTAATGATGATCTATTGGATATTTTAAAAAAGTAATATTCAATTAATAAATGAAGTGAACAATGATTTCTAAATCAAAATATACATATTTTTATGAGAGTGCTGTCAAAATCCTTTTACTGCACTTGTTTCCAATATAGGCTTACGATACAACCCAGTTTAGTAGTGATAGTCTCCAGTTTAAGGTCCTAATGTACACTAGATATATAAATAATCAGTATTTATGTGTGTGTATGTGGAACAGAGAGAGACCTGAAACTTAAGGTGTTGGATCATAAAAACACTTTATCATGTAACAAAACTAAATTTATAAATTTAAAACTGTCCATGTTTAAACCTTGAAAATGATGATAAGCCTATTCAAATATTACTCATCATTTATGTAAACAAACCACAATTTACCCAATGATATTTGACCATTTCTTTTCAATTGATGCACTTATAATCTAAATTGCCCAAAATGGGCTCATCTCTAGTAATAGGTTCAATATCTGAAAAGATGACATTTTTCATAAAATAATAGAAAAAATTAATTTTTTCACCAGAAAATCACTGAAATATTTTGTAATTATTTTTACCTGTAACGATATTTGCAGTAACAATTGCTTGTTGACACCATGCCTCAAGTTAAAGTTTCATTAAATTTTGCTAAGTTAATAGTAATTTCAGTGAATTTAACTTGCATATATAATCTTAGGTAAAACTCTAATGTTTAAAAAGATATCCATTCAAATCAATGATCTCAATCAATCTTTTGTACTCAACTTTTTCAGAGACAACAAATGTGATCATAAAACCAATTATCTAGCAGAACATGTGATATCAATAATATTTTGCTGAATGATATCACCATATATCTTTGCTTTATAATTCAGCATATTCTCTTTTATTCATACAATACATCTAAAATGCTTGTATGTTACGTATTTCTGGCATATAAAGAAAATAAACAGTAAATAACATTTGTAGATAATGAATAAGAGTTTTACTTAAAATAAACACACTGAGAAATATTTGAGTACTGATGGTTTTGTCCATTGTTATTCAGTTTGGCAAAATTCAAGGATGAACACAGAAGAAAGCATGATTATATTTCTCTAAATTCAAATTAAATTAAAATTTTCTTTTAATTTTTGGATTTCTAAAGATTTCTCAGCTTGAATGTGAAGTTACCACTTCACCTTCAAACTAAGAAATCATTAGCAATCCAAAAATTAAAAAAGAAAAATGACCATGTCAACATTCTATGGGAGAAATCAATTTCTCCAAAGAATGACTAATTCATTATCCTTTCTACTGAAGTGTTTCAATTTAGTCATCATTCACCAACATTCAACACATCTGACATCTTTAAACTAAGCTTTTACTTAGGATATTTGATCTCCTTCAAATAATCTTATTTAAATTTTAGGAGATTTGTAGTTACCTGAAATGTGCTATTTTTCTGAAATAATCTATCACCTGGAGTCTAAAGCTTGCAAATTGCCTAAACTTTTCCCTTTTTTAATTTTTTTTTTTATTTTACAAACCTAGCATAAAATGTTTTAATATACAAGTGAAAGAAGTAAAACACTAATTTCCCTAATCAACATGCATCCATATATTTTTTTAACAAGTATCATTGAGATAAATGCAATCGGGTTAAAGAGGAATGGATAAATATGAAAATGAACAGATTGAAAACCTGAAGAACATAGAAGTAGTTGGTATGTACAAAAAGATCAAAGAAAGAGAAGGATAGAAAATATGCTCTTAGCCAGAATCTATAAAATCTAAAGAGAAAAACAGTCATCATTAAGACAGACAAGGTATTGCAAGGATGGAATGAGTACATAGGTGAAGACTTTCATATAGGTACAACCACTAATTCAGTATAGTCAGATTTAAAATTAATTTAAAAAAATGAAAAAGCTTTCTTGAAATTTTCATTTTAGCTTTAATTGAAAGCTAAAGGTTTTAAAATTTACTATTTCCAGTAAGCAAAATACTCTGTGGTGTATTTCAAATGGAAATTATATTGATCGGAATTGATTTTTTTTCAGTAAGATCAATCAAAACAGCCATTTTTAGCACATTTATAAACAAAAATTAATTCTCTGCTTTAAAAATCTTCCAAAAATAAAATATATATTTCTGAACATTATTTGATGAAAATTAGCAAAGTTAAAATTAAATTAATCCGATTTGAAATAAATTTTACTTACTTATAACATAAAATGTTGTATACAAACATTTCTTAACTATGGGGTCTTGCTTTTCTGACATGTTAATCGATTTATTGATAGCCGAATGTGTTCATAGTTAATTATGGTGGAGCAGATGATAAAGTTCATATGAGAGGATTTTTTTCACCGTCAGGGGGGACAACTCTTAAAACACATGACCTTTTAATGATAAGATTTATCAATTTGTACATCCATACTTCAGAAATTTTGCACATAATTACACATACAAAAACAAGTCGAAATTCTTTTAAAAATATTCGAGGCTGTCAGATTGTAATAAACTTTACAATATAAGATTAGTAAATATAGTTTTACTTAATAACAATATTTCCTAAGAATTATCACATTGAAAATGAATTCTAATATATTTAAAAACTTTATAAATTATTCAATTTAAAATTGTAAAAAAAATGAAAAATCTTGTAAAAATGAATTTATTATAAAAAATTATCAAAATTTTTTTTCTTCAGACAATATTGTCTTTAATATATATTATTCATAAAAGCAATTAAAATCTTCTCTAATTAAATAATTTCTTAGTTTTATTGTTTTTTTTTAATTTTTTCATTCAGAACAGATTTTTGGTAAGACCAGGTCTGATTTTGCAAAAACAATATGGTGATTTAAATTATTCAAAGAATTCTGTTTTTAACTAATATAGTTACTAAAATTATGTTGAATTTCTCAAGTTTTCATAAACTTAAGAGGATGAAACACATGTAAAAAAAAAATTTTTTTTACCAAGATTTTCTAATAAAAAGTTTTTCAAAATAATTTTATTCATTTGTGAATAAGTCCTAAAATTTTAATTAAAATCTGACAATTATTTGATTTTTGCAAGAATTTCCAAATTAATGTGTATGCAAAAAAGAGGCACAAATTTGCTATGCTAAAAATTAGTACAACCACTAATGCAAGAAAAACAAGTTTTTTTTTTTAATCAAAATTCAAATGTTCTAAAAAGGAGTAAAAAATTTAATTAAATAATCCAAAAAGACTCTTAATAATAACAGAACGATTTTGATAATAAAGCTATGTTTTCATTACATTTGGAGCATGTTTTCATCATGGCATGCTGATTTTTTAGCATTTTCGTGGAGGTACCTACTTTCATAACATCAGAGACAAGCCTATCTAAATTAAGATAGATAATGGTCCAAAATAAGAGGAACAAAGCTAAATGACCAGATGAGACTGTCATATTGACAGCCTTAGATGACTTTGGGATTGACAAGGCTATTAAAGTGATAAATGAAATCTATAATAGTTGAGAATTATAGGAGAATCTAAATAGATCAATTTTCATGGCCCTGACAAACAAACCAAGTGCAAATGAATGCAAGTTTCACCAAAAATCAAGCTTAATTAACCACATAGAAATCTAATGATTATAAATTCTAATAAATAAAGCTTGTAACAGAATCAAACCAGAAATAAAGGAAGTACAATGTGGCTTTGTTCAAGATGGTGGAACAATAAATAAATGGTCAGTATGATGTCAGAAAGAGCAGTAAAATGCATTGGCTGATAACTGTGCATCATAGATTAACACAAAAATCTTCTTGAAATATTAAGAAAGCTTGATCTACATGGAAAGAATATATGAATAATTCATATAGGAAAGAAAAAGCTTGTATCAAAATAGAGAATGAGTATTTAGTGAATACACTAAAATTGATATAGAAATGCAGAACAGATGTGTTTTTTCACTACATTTATTTGATGTATCACCAAACATAACCCTAACAACGTAAACTTACACAAAAGAAAATGGGTTAATGCAAGATTCAAAAGAAAAACTAAAACAGCTATCAGACAAGGTAGTCAAACCAAAAAGAAAGGACTAAACATAAATTGTAAGCAGGATTCAAGTGGTTGAGCAGCAAGCACTGTTCATCAGAACAGGTGTTGTTCTTTGGGAAGAGAAGCATAAAGAAAAAAATCTGGAAAAGTAAAATAAAATAAATAAAACAATTGTTACTATCAGGGCGATTTCATTTCAATCATACTAATTTAATGATATCTCTCTTCAAGTTTTAGTACACAAGAGAAAAAAATCAATGCTGAAAGTCAATACTAAGTTTTATATTTTACAGAGAGTCAATACTGAGTTTTATATTATAGTTACATTGTAAACATAACTCCCTTAGTAAATACTAAGAAAGAAATATTTTTTCATAAAACCAATAAGTAGCTAGTGATGTATTAAAAGTGCACACCCCACTTGAAAATAGCGAGGGCTTGTAAAAATTATGTGTGCATGTATGCAAGTTTCCAGGCCTATATACATGCATATTTTTCTTTTTAAGCTTTTCACCCCAAGCAAAGTGAGAGTGCCACTAGCACGCAAGGGGTTACAGAAAATGGGAGCAAGAGTAAAGAGGTGTGAAAGAGGAAAGGATGAATAATAATAATCTTTGGAACCGAATTTGCAAGATGCAATATGTTGTTTCATTCTTTCAGCAAATAGTAACTTTGCTTCATTGTGGACACGCTTGCACCCATTACAGGCTGAGACAAAGAGACATCTATTGCAATCTGACATGTCGCTACAGTACAGGTGGAAGAAGTGATTCCTATGGGCAATGGCAGCTGAGCAAGCAGCAGAGAACCAAGGGGATGAGTGTGATTTAACCTTGCGAGAATGAAAGCCTTGATTCCAGCTTTTACCCAGGAGACCTTGGAAATGCATTTTTGAATGTGGAGATTAAAGATCACATTCCAGGGAACATCGTGAAGGAAATCACGGAATGAGTCCCAGTCTGCTTGTTGATAACAGAAAAATGTAAAATGCATAAATTTTCCATTTGCTAAACTTTTTCCACACTCTTTGTGCTTAATTACGAAAATTTCCTGTGAAAAATCTGCACTTGTCAGAAACTTGGAACTTCCCTGAATGTACTAAAAAGACAAACGTTATGGTAGCAAGCAAAATGTACAACACAAGATGTGAATTAGACATTAAGTATGTTAAAAGTAAACAAATACAGAAATTCAATTATTTGGGCAATATAGTAACAAAGAAAATAAGAAATTCAAAGGCACACAGAAATAGTGAATGATACTTTTCAACAACTGAGTAAGGGATTAAAAATAACATACAAATTAAGAAAAGAGTGTTGAACTACTATGTAATGCATACCCACCTATATGGCAGTGAAAGCTGGAGAATTTTGTTGCAAATTAAAAAGACTATAAATGCAATTATAATAATGTAGAGAATGTCATAGACAGAGCATATGACAAATGAGGAAGTTTTAAGAATAAAACCTACAAAGAAATTGTTGGTTACATCCAGAAAGAGGTGGCTGAAAAGTTTTGGAGATATGATGAGGAAAGAAGGCTTGGAGAATTTAGTACTCATAGTAAACACCAAAGACAAGAGAAGCAGAGGAAAGCACTAAGTAATCTACTTGACAACTCTGAGCAAATGGATAGAGGAATAATGCCACAAAGACAAAGAGGAGTTATAAAACAAAAAGTATTGACAAGAGCAACAAAAGAGAAAAAACAGTGGAGAATGATAATTACCTTATATACAGAATGGACATGTCACAATGAGAGAGAGAGAGAGAGAGAGAGATCATCCAGGTACCGCTAGAAGCTAATTTTTCTTCTGCATGCAATACTTTATCAACCATATGTTTAACAAATTACAATTAAGTAATCAGCTTACTAATATTATACTCATATCTCATTTCAAATAAAAATTTATTTAACAATAAAAAAAATAATCTTGACCGTTATCTATTTATATTTAACCCATCAATGATTTCACAACATAATTCATTCATTACAAACCTGAAATATAATTTTCATTACATTAATAATTCATATTAACTAATTTTTATTATTTGTAATATTTCATATAAATTATCATTTTAGCAAATAAAAATTGACATTAAATATTTTATTAAATGTTAGCTCTAGTCAAAAATTAATACAGAAAATACCCCATCTAAATTCAGAAAACTAAAGATTAAAATTATAATAAAAAAAAGCATTAATATTATTATTTATAATTATTAAAATTATCATATTTTAAAAGGTTTTTAAAATTTACTGATAGATAAGAGTAAACAAAGGCATTGTCTTTCTTATACTTATTTGATTTTCATATGTCATTTACTTTTATGATCATAATGTATTTTATTTTTACTATTTTCATTAATATGAAATTAAAAATTCACTTGGGATCAACTAAAATGCATATTCATTTTTAACAATTATTTTCATATTATTTCTGAATAATATTAATTTTGGAGATTATGAAAGGAAAATATATTTAATATTGCTAAAATAGCTAAGAAAAAGATTGTTGTTTTTTGTTGTTAGATGGCCCTAAGAGCATTTAGTTTTATATTGCACTGGTAAAGATTGTTTATGATTGTGTTGTGATAATTATCATATGAGTCTGAATTTTATTTTTAATTCTCATATTGAAGATGAAAGAAAACAAGCAACAATTTCAGCCTATTCATTTTTAAAAAAAATTATTTAGAGAAAGGCAAAAATGCAATTTAAATGTAAAAGGCAGCTCTGTGCAGTTTATAGAGAAAATACTGTGAATGATCTCATGTTGTCAAAAGTATTGTAAAGTTTCATGTTCAAGATTTCTTGCTGATTTAAGTAAAGAAGCTGAAGTGAATAGTAATGAAATAAAGACATTATTTTAAGGTAATCAATATTATATAATGTGAGAGATAATCAAAATACTGTAAATACCCAAATCAAGGGCTAAAAATTATTTGCACCATTTTGGTTAGGCTAATCACTTTGTTTTGTAACTACCAACTATAGCAAATAAAATCTATTGGGCCATATTTCCATCTAAAAGATTTTAAAACAAATTATAATACACAATAAAAAATGGATACTTTATGACAATATAATCCATTTTCACCAATGCTAAATGTAAACACCCTAGCCCACAATACTACATTTTTATATATGAAAAATTCTGATTGGTGATGAAAAATGGACACTTTACAAAGCTGTGAAATACAAGAGACCATGGACACAAGCAAAATAAAACCAAAGGAAAACTTTCATTCAAAGATGCTATGTGTATGGAAGACTTCTATATTATGATCTCTTCTCAGAGATTCAAATTACTGATTCAAACAAGTACTGTTCCCAATTAGACTAAAATAAGGAAGCAAGTAGTGAAAAGTGTGCATTTGTAATTAGTTTAGAGAAAGGACATAATATTTTATCAATATATTACAATGCATGTTTCTTTGGTGACCAGGTGCAAAAACTGTCACAGGCAGATTAGCAAGATTTCACTCTTCCATAGCATATGCAAGATATTTCACCTTTAAATTTCAATTTATTGGTATTTACATAATTCTCTTAATGAAAAATAGTTTCAACTATCTGAGAGACTGTAAAATGTATGTAGAACAATTCCTTGTTCAGGAAGATAAAAATTCAAGAAGAGTGAACTTATAAAGTTGACTTAAAGATGGCATAGGATAGTGGTACAAAATGGTATATATGTTATTATTATCCAAAGTAAAAAAAAAAAAGTCTTATTTTTAGTTAATAAAAAACATGAACTTCTTTTTTGGTTACACAAACTAATAAATTACAACATTATGGTATATATAATTATTATCTCTGTTAGTTTATTATGATTTTGTAACATTAAATATATTTTAAAATAAATAATATAAGCATTACATGTTTGGATGATTTATTGTCACAATATTTTCTAAACTTTAAATAGAATTTTCTTTTTGCATATTTACTAGATAATGAATCAGTAATTTTATCTGATCCAAGCATAATACAAATCAATAATTCAAAATACTGAACCCAAATAAAATCAGTTTTACAAATCTGATGTAATAAACTAATTTTGAAAACTGAACTCAGTAAGAAATGCTTAAGGATATATAATTAATCATGCTTGAACAATTCCTTACACATTCTTAACACTGAATACAAATTTGCAATGTATATTTTTGTACATGATAATTTAACAAATGACAGAACATTCATATAAAATGAATATGACTTTCTATTGATACCATAACAAAAAACATTCTAAAATTGCCTTGTTAGTAAATGACTGTTTCTCATTGTATGCTTAAAAAATATGGTTTTCTTCCAGGTATGGCTAAATCCTTGTATGTGCATATGTAAAATAGACAAAAATATTTGAACTACATGATGACTAATACATTACCAATATTTTTTAATTGAAATATTAATAGGTAAAAATATGCTACCAAGATTTTTGAGAACTATAATTTACTCATTTGCATTTATTTCCTGACAATATATTTTTTTAAATAATCTAAATCCTAAATAAAATAATAATGGATATCAATAGAGACAAACATTTTACAAAATATTTTTGAAGTATACATTTTGTTATCAGGTGATTCTTCAATACTACAACCAATATTTGATGTAGTCTGAATCTATGGCCAACCATAAACATGTCAATAAAGTCAATCACTTTAAATAAATGATGCTTGAGCTTACATTCATAATTAGAGGGCTTATTTTAAGCAAGGCAATAAAACCACTAAGATGCAAGGGGGGGTTACTGAAAAAAATACCATTATTAAGAAGAGAGAACAATAAAAACAGGTATTAAGAAAACGGAAGATAGTGATTGACATTGCATTTAAATTTTTGAAGATCAAAGTTGACTGGGGAGTAAGAAGCCGAAAGAGAGTTTCACAAACAAGAAGTGCAATGGAAGAAACTTATCATAGAAATTATGGTTACATCTAGCTGCCATTTCAACTGTAAATTGATGAAACCTAGCTGCCAATCTAGTACTGCACTTAAATTCATAAAATCTAGGTACCAAAGAGGAAAGTTAATTAGAAAAATTACCATAAAATATTTGGAAATTAGAAATTATTACATATATTTATTATTTTCTTTCCACTGAGAAATTATACATACTATAAAAAATTTTAAGAATTCATGTCTATCATTTAAAATAAAATAATAATATACAAATTAAAATTGTGTTAAAACTAAATGTTATTAATAATGGTTTCCTTTCTGAATAAATCTGGGGTGTGCCTGAATAGCATCATAATTTCAACAGTTCAGGAATGATTAATTATATGATTGCTAAATAAATTCCAAGTATGAGAATTTTAAAAATTCCCTTAGAATATATACAAAATAAACATGCAAATCTGATTAAACAAGAATTTTAATTAACCGTTGCAATAACTACTCTGATGTTTCTATATAAGGGAATATATTACTACTCAATACATTTGGAGAAACATTCTAAAAATACAGAATTGTATATACTACAAACTTACATAAGTACATCATAAGTCCTTCCTTGTAAATGCATTTAATCCAATGCTTCACCAAAGATCAAACATTATTCAATGAAAATTTCAGATCAAAATTCAGTTAATAATTACTTTAGCCTATGACTTATTGATCTTGTGCAGAGTTGTCAGATTGGACTATTTCTAAAAACCCAATGCCATTACTTTGGAGGCTTCTTTTTAAAATAAGTTGGGTCAACTTGAACTACTAATGAAATAAATATCAATTCAAACTTTAATAGCACTAGACTTTCAATTAGCAACTTGTATACCAATCAAGCAACACTGATCAACTCTTATATTACTAAAACTTATTCAAAAGAATAATAAAAAAAACAAAAAAACTATTAAATCTTAAAAGTCAGCAGCTGAAATTATTACAAGTCACAACAGATTTATTATTAATATTATTATTATTTTGATGTTTCCATTTTAAAATCTTGTAAGAATTGCATTTAAAAAACAAAAACATTTTGAATAGCAAACTACATAGTAATTCAGATTTGTGCATTGAAGTTAAAAGTGCCAGGCATTACAAATGAGTAAAGATGCAATGTCTAACATGAGTTATCTGTGCATCCAGGATTTCCTCAAAGAGAAACTATATACATTTTGGAGCAGCAGAAATCAGAAAAGGTTTTTATACCATTTATTTGAACCTACATGCATATATATAGATATTGTACTTTTTCGAATCTCAGCACTGCACACCTGGATAAATCCAACAGTCAGTGAGGCATATATGCACACACTTGCATTTCTGACTGTTGTATACAGTCAAGAAGGGTCTTATAATTTGATTGTAAAAAGTTGTATCTAATAGAAACAAATTCCAATAAAGAGCTGGAAATTTTAATTAAATCAGAACATAAATCTTTTCCAAGGTTTGTTTCAGATTAATATAATTAGTACTTACAAACTATTAGTACTTATAAACTATCTTAGTGGATTTTATGTCTTCTACTTTCAATGTAGCTAAACATTAATATCAATGAATAAGTTAATTCAGGGTTGATCTAGAGAAAACACGTTCAAATTTTGGAATTATATTTAAATCCAAGAGTTTAATCTAAATATATATGTACCTGAATGAAAAGAAAAAGAAGATTCAATTTGACCAAATGAAAACTCCTTAAACAACATAAAACTAATAATGCTTCATGGAATGTGAACATTTAAATTCAATTCATTCATGCATAGAAAACAAAAAAAGGACACATGGCACAGTGGATAAAGGTGTTGGTTAGAGCCGAAACATTGTAATAAATATGGTGATAAAGATGAGAACAATAGTTCAAATAATGTAAATAGTGTAAAACAAAAAAAGTATCTCAGGAACTGATAAAAGAAAACTGAAACTGATGAAGATTGTTTATCATGAAGTCCTTAGTTTTCTTTTACAAAGAAAATAAATATTCTATTAGAAAGACTTATAATTCAGGCAACTAGTACCATAAAGCATAAATGATTAAATATTTATTTCTTTGCGAGAGAAGACTAAGCACTTCATCTATTTTTAGGATAAACACTTGTCATCAATTTTTAAATTTACAAATTAATGAAGATTGTTTATTATGAAATCTTTAAATGAGTATATTTTCATGAAATCCTCAGCTGATTGTTTTTGGCAAAAGTCAAGACGGTCTGAATTTCTGGGATGGGGAGTTATCATTATTTACATTCAGACTATTGTTCTCATCTTTGGTATTGCTATCACAGCATTGTGACCTCTGGCATTCATCAGGTTTATATCGATCTAACATACAGGGAATTTCAAATTTGAAATCTATGGGGGAGGGGTAATTTGTTCTCATTCCACTGTGCATGCCTAGGGATATCTCATTCTTGTTACAGAAAGGGTTCAAGATGTCTGTATATCACATGCTAATCAATTCTCACCATTCATAGTGTGAAGAAAAGGATCATCTGATGCCTACAACACTGTGCAAAACTTATAAGTGGCAACCCAGACAAATACCAACAGGAAATTATCAAAATATTAAGCGTATCCTTCAGAATAACAACTACCTTGCAAACACAACATCAGTGCTTTAAGGTGGAAACAAGAGTCAAGGAGGAGGACCAGAAAATTGCCACAGTCTGTCTACCTTACATCAAGGATTTATTGAAAAAATTCAGATCTGTGGTCCATAAAACATCAGGACAATATTCAAAAGCAGTTCCACTCCACAGAGAAATCTCTGCCAAGTCAAAACTAACACAGGGGAGAACATGGCCAAGAACTGTGTGTACTTCATTCCTTGCAGTTGTTGCAAAGAATATGAAGGTGAAAATAGCTGTTTCGTAAAAGTAAGGCTGGAAGAATATCGAAAAGCTATAGTTAGGGGAGAGATAATGAAATCAGGCATGGCTGATCATGTATAGCATGAAAAGAGTAGTCATCAACCCTTGTAGAATGATGTGAAAATACTGAACAAGGAAGAATACTAGAAATTTAGATGACTGAAAATATCAGTACTATTAGTAGGCCTAGCATAGAAATAAATACAATATGGGCTAATAAGAAAAGAAAGAGAAATGACAGCAATTGTCATAAAAGAAAAGCTTTAGTGAGTGTAGTCAAGTATGACAAGCATCTGCAGCACTCATCGGCAGGCAGCTTAAGTTTAAAGCTCCAAGTTCTCCACACAGAATTGTCCTGGGTGCAGTATCCTAGTTGTATTGGTTTGTAAATTTGGTGACCTAGTAATTGTAAGATCAATCCCTGGGCTGGGCAATGTCTAGTTGAACTCAATGGGAATGGAGTAAGCAATAACTAAGCAGTACTAAAAAGTAAGAACTAGACGAGATCTCCCGAGATATAGGCAGTGGAAAGAAAACAATCCATTAAATAAAAGGTTCAGTTCAAAAATCCCTGGTTATGCAGATTAACATAGAATACCTGATGAAGACTGGAGGGAACAATGGCCCAAATGATGTAATAGCAACAACAAAGATGAGGACAATAGTCCACATGTAAATAAAAATAAGAGTTTCTTTGAATTGAACAATATTGTAGAAAGTAAAACGTTGTGAAAAACTTGCAAGCTGCATTAAACCATTCTTTCAATTTGAGTCAATACATTCCCATTATTTCATAACAAAAGGCTATTATGAAATTATATTCAAAGTAGTCACTAATTTTACTGAGGGATCTATTAAATATCCTGACATATACTTTCCTTGTTTTGTTTTTCGTTTTTGATAAAGATAACAATTTAGTGTTTGTATTTTTCTATTAAAAGAAATATAGTTTTACTTTCAGTAAATTAATACTTATACAATGGAAAATTTCAAAACAAACAACTGTGCTAATAAAATTATTATTGTATTTAAAAGAAAATCAACATGTTCTCTTTGTAATACACAAACTTTCTTGCAGCTTGGGTATCCACTAACATGCATTCATTCTTGGATGATCACTAACATACATCATCAAAAACTGGTAATTATCGAATGGTTGTTTATACTATTTACATTCTCGGACAGTTTTTTTATCATATTCACAACGTTTTGGCTGTTGTACACTACGACATTCTTCAGGTGATTGGAACTTCAAACCAAACCCTTTTTATTTCATCCACTGCGATAGATTGTTTAGTTCCATGTGCTATGTTTCTTCCGGATGTCTCAGTTATCTCCCTTTAACTCAACTCTCCAGTAACCAGGTATTGAACTCGTAACTCTTTGGGTCAAGTCAAGGCCTTTATCCACTGGACCATATGTCCTTGAGGACATCTGTGAAATTAATTTTGGGGACTTATAAACTAAATGTCTGAGTAACAATTTTGTTTTTAATCAGAGCTCATATTGCAACTTTTTGTTGTTATTATTGATTTTCTCTAGCACTCCTTATTGGTTCCCATATTGTATTCATTTCTATGCTTGGCTGGCTTAAGAGATTTTTGTGGCCTAGCATATATGCTGATTCCTTAAGTTTTCATATTTTCCAGTTATGTTATCTGTATTATTTCAGCCTCATCACACAGGGAGCGGTGATCTCCCTGTTCCCTCCATATGTAGTCAACCACACCTCATTTTTCTATTTCCCATCGTGTTACAGCTTTATGATGTTCTTGCAGCCTTATCTTAAGGGGGCGGCCTCTTTCTCCTTTATACTTCTTACCACAGCTGCACGGGATGGTGTACACACAGACCGTAATCATGTTAACACTTTTAAAGGTTGTCCTGATGTTATATTGACTACAGATCTTTTGTATTTTTTCCAATAATCCCTTCACATAGGGTAGGCAGACTGAACCTCGTGTACCCTTCTATCCCAGTTTGTCAGAGATGCTGCCATGTACCACAGGAAATTTTTTTTTTATATTTTTATCTGCTTATACTGACCATTTCCTGTTCATATGTCTCTGGGTCACCAGTTATAACTTTTGCTTGATGTTGTAAACAGTGGACAATACCTTTCTTTACACTGTATGGGTGGTGGGAGTTGAAGTTGAGAGAGTGTCTGGTGAATGTTGGCTTGCAGTATACTGATGTCTTGACTCCATGCTCTGTTCAAGATATTGGTATATCCAGGAAGGTAAGTTTGTTGTTGTTTTCTCTCTCCACTGTGAACTGTATCTATGAACTTATTGAGTTCACATAGTCCAGTAGTAGACGGACCTCTTCCAGGTGGAGCCAGAATATGAAGGTGTCATCTATGTATCTCATCCATAAGGTTGGCTTTAGTAATGTGGATTCTAACGCCATTTCTTCTAAGTAATGTATATGCTTGCCATTGCTGCTGATAATGGCAAACTCATCACTAAGCCTTCATCCTGTTGATATATGTCTGATCCTATTCCGAAGTGTGTTGTTTGTGTACAGAAAGTTAGCATCTCCATTAGGTTTTCTATTGGTATACTGGTGGTCTGTTCTGGCTTGAAGAAGGCCAGAGCATACAACAGCTGAAACATCATGAATATGACAAAAGTATGAGGACAACAACCCAAAGAATGTAAATAGTGTAAATAATTACAATACCTCATCTCAGAAATATAGACAGATTCTCAAATGGTTGGTTGTCTTCTACAGTCAATCTGTAGTGTTCATATTTACAACCAAGTAGCATGAATGCTATTCAGTTGTAAATACAGGTCTTTATTAAGTTTTCTTAGATGTTTAAAGAAGGAAATTATAGAAAATTTCCCAAAGTTTCTAGTATTTGCTTCTTATGAATAAAAATATGCAATTTTATTTTATCAAGAAGGCAAATATTATTATACTTATATGCTTCCCCAGTTAACATGCAAAAATATAAACAAGTAATAACAATGAATGAATTAACTTTAAAAAGTCTCCATAAAATTTATGACACAGTCATAGATTCTTTTAAAAAACAAATATGTTGCTATGTAAGACCTTAAATCTCTGTAGGGATAATTTATTCCATGGAATTGTTTCATAACAATACTTGCACAGCCTCACTTTCTTCTTTCTTTATTGTTCTACTAGAATGGAAGTGGTGTGTAGGCTCCTGTTTATCCTAAAAGCATTGGTGCAAATAAAAAGTTTAAGCTCTGCTAACTCATATCCTATCCATCTTGGTATATCTATCAAACCTAAATTATTTTCAAAGAATCAATTGCTTTTACTTATCTCTTCATATCTCATCATATTTGTTTTTAGTACAATGCTCTCTTTTTTTAAATTATACAATTATATCTAAATTGATCTCACAATGTATTAGCTTCCAAAAGCATTACTAATTCAATTAATAACTGTATGAAATAAAAATAATCCAGATTAAGTTAAATATTTGTCTATTGCAGTTTTTATTTGTGTTCACTCTGCATAGTCTTTTGGGTAAGGAAGGAATTTATTGATTTTCCAACTCCTCACTGAGATATGGGTAAAATAGAAGGGCAGACTAAGTTCACTAGGCTTGTTTGGTAAACAATCTGAATAGAGAACTCCAAATTCAAAACCTTACTGTCTACTGGCTATATCCACTTATGGGAAAGACTTCAAGAGTAAAAGGTGAGGACAGAATCAGGAGTCCAAAAAAATAGTTCAATATTGTTTTCAACTTCATTCTAGCAACTTTTGTACAACACTGATGCCAAGTTGCATTAGCCCTCATTGATAATGTGGACGGTAGAGACTTGTTGCATAGGGAACCGTCTATATTTCATACAATTTTGGATAAATCTGCACCTTTGAGAATGAATTTCCAGATATAAATTCACAGTATAATAGAAGTGACAAATAACCTCAGATTATATTTTATTATAACAGCGATTAAATCTTCAAGTTCTTCAAATTGAAATCATGGTCACACCCTCTTGACTCGATGTTTAAAGTAAGCATAGAAATAATCTATAGATTATATACTGGTTTCCTGCAAGTGAAAACTGAAAGTTGGAGAGCTAAGTGGGTACAAAAAGATAGCTGAGTTAGGAAAACAGCTGTTGTTTTCATTTCTCCATTTGAGTCAGGTGATTCATAGTGTGTACACAGATATTGACAGTTAAAAAATTTATGAACTGTTCTGCATGACTGAGTTGTAAGATTAAAATGTTATATATTTGTCGAAGAACAAGTAAGAAAAATCTTATTTGTCTTAAGCATTAAGCCACAAGTTATTTTGGCTCTAAAGGAACATGATATGGCAAGGAATGTCAGAATAATAGACATAGTGATGACATGCAATAGTTATTGCATGGCTTAAGAAGATTAAACTGATGGCAAAACTCCAAAATATTCCTGACCTAACTAACATTTAGGAGGAGACACATTCATACTATACCTAGATACATGTAAAGAAGACCAAGTATATAAAAGAGATGCTTACAGATGGGACATTTTGTAGCCTATAGAATTTTGGAAAGATAAGGTGGATAAGCAAACATGTAGATGTTAATGCTAACAGTTAGGAACAGGGTAGGATTAATAAGATTAGGATGCATGTGGGGAGACTACGAGAGTATAGAGACACAACCTAAAATCCACTAATTTACAGTTCAGTGTGGCTAAAGAATTATGGCAGTACCAGCTGGTAAACTATAAAGCATAAAACATACTGTTTGATCAGAGTGGGTTCAGACTTAACACTGTGTTGAATGGCAACAATTTTGGGGATGGTGAATAAAATATGAGAAATCACAAGTTCACATATTGATGATATTCTGGGAGACAAAATGGTGATGAAAGCAAAAAGGGTGAGAAGTTACTTTAGAAATTATGCATTGACTGTGAAGCTATCTGAATCATTGGAAGGGAAAGTGGTAGTGGAACTTAAATTGAGAAGAAACAAATTGGAAAAATGAATCTTTCAGATGTAGAATGAGGTCCTACAAATATGTGATGAGTTAAGTAAGTAGAAGTTGTTTTGGGGGTGTGGAAATTTAGTTTCAGTACTATTATATTGCTAGTGGCTTATGAATCGCATGCAGTTACATGGTGAGGTGAGCAGAGAGAGTAGGTTGGGATGACAAGGAATAATCAGCATGATGAAAGATACTGTAGAAGAGATGAAATGAGATGCCCATGTGAGAGGAAAGTTGTATGGGCCAAAAGTGGAAAAGAGGATTATGCCGTGTGAAACAAGTAGCATAGCAACAAATGTCTTTTTGGAGGCATGGAGTTTCAAGACAGAAGATGCAGGTTTACTGAGAAAAAAGAGTGACACTACCCACATCAATGACACGGAATTGAAAGCATTAGCAAGAAGTGACTCAGAAATGAAAACTACTGGACATCAGAATTGAAAGTTACTCAGTTATATTACATGCATAAATCAAATTGGTGATCATAAGGGTTTCTCTGAGAGTGTGAAATAAAGGGATCATTGAAATGCTTATCAAATATAATTTGAAAGCAGCCTTTTCATAAAACTTGTCACCCATTATCTGGAACATTCTAGAGACTAGCAACAAATTGTGTGGCTACCATGTTTGGCCAACAAGCAATAAGGGGATGTAGTAGAGAAGAGACCTATACATATGAAATATCCTACAGCTTCAAACAGGGAGTTTTTGATAGCTCTCAAGATGACATGTCTAACACTTTTTCAGAGGTCTTCTGACCACTTGCAGAAGTAATACCACATTTGATTTGCAGTCCTTTGGCAGGCTTAGTCTGATAGCTTCAATAATTCAATAGTGCCAGTCACTTGGCTGTACTCGTTACAGCTTACGCCCTGTAATTGATGCTGCTATAACTCATAAAAATGTAAATATGTTATATTGTTCTGCTGCAAAAGGTGTCAATAGTGAAGAAAAAAAACAAAAAAGCATGTACAGTACACTAGTAAAAGAGCATGATCTAGGACATTAGATTAATCATGGTGTCAGCCATAGATGTGTTTAAACCTTTCTAATATATATCTTTATTATTCCTAATTGTTATTGCACATATTTAGCAAAGAAGTTTCAATTTTAGTTAATTATTAGGTCTATATTTTGTGTAAATCTTCAGTTTATTATTTTATTTCAGTCTGCATTATCTTCATACAAAATACACATTGGAATTAAATACTGATATTATGTGTAGACTATGAAAATGAATGAGCAAAAATGCAAGTGTCATCAATACTGAAAGGGATACTTAAAATATATCATTCTACATGTAAATTATGAACAGTTACCAATATGCTTGAGATGCTAAAAAACTTTAATAAATAAAGAAAATCTTTGAGAATGATTAATCACTTGAAATTAAAGCATTCAGACAAAGGTAAAAAGAAAGGGTGTCAGCTACAATCATGAGTTAAAAGTTAAAAAATATTCTACAGTTAAAGTACTGTTTAGAAAACCAAAACCAACATGAGAAAGGATTTACTGCTTTTTATAAAATTTCAATGTTATTTGCCAAATGTGGAAAGACATATACAATTAGAGAAGCTCTTATTCTGCCAGCTGTGAAATAAACTTTTAATATTGACAGATCAGACCTACAGACTAATATTTTCTCCGTCTCAAAATCATCCTGAAATACAACTTTAATCCTTATAAAAATATTGGAAACCATCCCAAAATAAAAATGATTCTTTAACTTTGTTATCACTTTAATCATTATTAGCATAATAAAAACACCATTAGAATTATTAGAGAATAAATTTTAAAAAGTGAAAATATTAAAAATTTAAAAATGAAATACAAAAACAAATTAGTTCATTTTAGTGAAATTTTTATAAAAAATTCACATCTTTACTTTTATCTAAACATTTCAGTTAAATCAACTTGAATAATTTTACATGGAAATATTTATATTCATTTTCATGCTCAGAGTAATTTTTATCATACTTTAAGAATTTTGCTATATGCATTTATTTTCTATATAAATGAATATTAGTACATTCCAACTATTCCTAAACAAAAATGTTTTTAAAGACTTACAATTTGCATTTAGCATTATCTGTCTTGTGTCATCACTAAGTTTTCCTTATTTGTTAAAATCTCCCCCGTATTTTCAATTTATGAAGAAAAAAACAACACATAAATGTTTGTTAATGGTTCATACATTTTTTCCCAAAGATTTACAGAAAAAATATAATTTTCTTGTTTTTTTATTAAATTATATCTAATAATTCAATCATAATGTTTTTTTACAGAGATAAATAATACAAATATGTAAATCATAGTCTTTCAATTCTCTATTTTTCATTTGTTTCATTCATCAGTTTAAAAACACATGTAAATTTTGTTTATTGTTATTTCTTTGTTTTATTTTTCTGTGCATGTTCCATTTATTAAAAGATTGCCGCTATTGATGAGATGTAAGAAATTTTTTTAATATTGCCCCAGCATCATCTCCAAAACCCTAACCCTAGTCGTTCCAAACTAATGTTCTATCATCCAAGGGACAACAGAATGATGTTAATGTCAAGCCTTGGATAGATTCTACTACATCTGATATAGTACTTTTAATTCCATTTCTTAATAGTTCAGTGCCTAGTAAAAAATTAAATGGCAAATAACACTGAAATAACATTTGCATTTGCTTGAAAATAACTGGATTTTATTTACAACTTGATGAGACAACATTACATGACAACAAAGTTTTGTTATTGGTTTACATGCACTGTTCAAATATCAATCAAGAGTTCTTATTTTATGAAAAACTGAAAACTGACACCAAAAGTTCAACAGCTTACAAGACATTTGAGCATATTTTTTTTTAATGATAAAAGCATTACCTTTACAAATGTCATTGCAACTAATGGGCCAGCTTTACTGATTTATGACCATCATGGATTTTTAACACACAGACACAAATAGAAAAACAATTCGGAGCATCTTTGCTATTCACTCTATTATTACATCAACAACATTTGACTGCAAAGGTTATATTATTTCCGGACAATTTTTTGATCTGATTCAATCTTTCTTATCAAATTGCAAAATGAAAGTTGTCTTGAATGGCCACTCTTCTAGATTTTTTTGCATTAATACAGGTGTTCCCCAGAGCTATATCCTTGAACCTATGTTGTTTCTAATTTTCAACATTGACCTTCTTGATAGCATCAGTTCCCAACTTGGTATTTATGCTGATAACACAACTATTTATTCCGGTCAATGGTAAGTGATCGATTCAATAAGGTCAAATTGGCAGCTAATCTCAAAAAGACCTACAATTTGTTGTTAACTGGGGCAAGAAATGGCTTATTAATTTTAACACTTCCAAAATGAAACTGCTCTCTTTTACTCATCTTAGAGAATCTTTTTTGCCTTCCATTAGCATGGTTAATGCTAACCTTCAAGAGAGTGACTCTTTACGCCTTCTTGGGCTGCTGATATGAAGTAGAAAGATTATATTGAATCAATTAATAAGTCTACTGCTAGGAAAATTAACTAATTATTGTGCTAGACAATTTTACTTGCCAGAATCTCTATCTATCTTACAGCTTTATAAGTTTATCATTCATCTATGGATTGAATATTGCTGTCAAATCTGATTTGGTGCTCCTGCTAGTTAGAGATTTTTGATAAAATCAAGAAAAAGAATCTGCAATGTTATTGATCCTAACCTGACATCTTGGCTTCTTTTCTCACCATCATAATACAGCTTCTCTGTGCCTTTTTATATATATATTTTCATAGTAATTGTTCTAATAAACTTTCCTCTTTGGTACCTACATCTTCAAAAACTGTGTGCTCTATTAATTGTTTGAGAGAACCATTTTTGCCTTTCATTGCATTTTCTTATGGCTAACAGTTTCCACTGACATGAAGTGGAGAGATTATATTGAATCAATTGTTAGGTTTGTTGGCAGGAATATGGGTTCACTTCATTGTGCTAGACAATTTTTCTCTATCTTACATAATTTATAAGTCTACCATTCGTCCATGCATTGAATATTCCTGTCACAGCTGGTCTGGTGCTTCTGCAATATTTCCTGGCATCTTGACTTCAGTCACATTCCCACTGCTGTTATGTAGCTTTCCTGTGACTTTTCTATAAATATGTTCACTGTAATGAGCTTTCCTCTTTGGTATCTCGACTTTACAAATTTAAGTGCAGTACTAGATTGGCAGCAAGGTCTCATCATTTTACACTCAAAATGGCTAGATATAACTGTAACAGTTTCTTCTCTCACAATTCTTGCTTGTGGAACTCTGTTCCAGCCTTTTGCTTTCCAGTCCACTTTGATCTCCAAAAATGTAAATGCAATGTCAATTGTTATCTTTTGTTTTCTTAATTCCTGTTCTTTTATTTTTCTATCACCGTAATAATGTTTTTACTTCTTTTCTCTTATTCTTTCACACTCAATAACCTATTGTGTCTTAGTGACTTTATTGCCTTGCTTGGGGTGAAATGATAAAAAAAAAACATCTTAATAATTGATAATATGAAACTTTGTAAGTTACTATCAAAGCAGTGAATAAATAAAAAAGATTTTTATTTACAAATACCTATCATGAGTAAATCTTTCATGTTTATCATTCAAATTCTCCTTTTTATTTTCAATTTAGTTTTCAAAAGAAACTGCCACACTTTTATGATTTGTATGATTCTATTCTTGAATTTCTTAAATCAGTTAATGAAATAACATGTATTGAGCAAAAAATCTGATATTGTTTATCTTTCTGATATCTTCTAACAAAATTAAATATGATCAACATTAATCTGCAGGGAAATAAAATATGTCTTATTAAATCAAAAAGGAATAACAACAACAACAGTATTTATCAGCAAGAGAATGGTTGACAAAACCAGAAAAGCAAAGCAAGATTTTCATCAGTTTCCAAGTCAAGAGGAAAACAAAATTGATGATTCATTTTTGTTAGATACAGATCTGGATTGCTATTGTTCTCATCTTCAAAGACGGAAGGAAGATATGGTAACAAGACCTTGATGAACTTAAAATACCTAACTGAACTATAAATCCATTTCAAGCTGATGCAATTAATACTAATTGAAGTTTAATTGAAGAACCACTAAATCTACAAAAAGGTTTGAAACTCAAGTATGGTTTCAACAAGAAACATTCTGACCAAAAGAAGAAAATAAATATTTCAGGTTTTGACAAGAAATAAAATCATTACTAGTTTTCTATCATCCTTTGTTGAGAAGGTTATGCAATTATTAATGAAGCCAGAAAATACATTACAAATTAAAGGGGAAACTTAACACAGTCAAATACTGATCCTGATATTGATAAATTATCCAAATTTTAAGTTCAAGATAAGCATTCCCAACTAAATTGTTTAAACATTAAACTGTATCATGATTCTAATTTTTAATTCCATGTTCATAAGTAGAAACTATGATTTTAACATGGGGTACTGAGGAAGAAAAGTTTGAGAAATACTTCAGTTATATGTAATTTGGACACTGAATCATTTTTTATTTCTAATTCTAAATATTTTATTTTATAGAGGTCTTAAGTGCCTGATATTTTAAAACCAGGAACAATTTATTTGGTTTGGTGAGGCTTTTATGAGCTCACAATGGCAAATAATCTCCTTAATACTCAATAACTCAGTGTTAAAATATTAGTTTGTGATAAAGGGATTAACATTACTGTTAGCAGATTCAACACTGTTACTATTGGGTTGGCCAAAAAGTTTGTCCTGTTTTTGTTATTTGAGGGTAATAAGTTTAATTTTAATAAACTTCATCAAAGAAGACTGTTTTTGAATAAACTGTAAACGCTGTTATTTCCTTTAAATTTTGGTCAAAACTTGAATTTGATTATTGATAAAGATATTGGAAATAGAACAAAATTAACAATGTTTTCAACATATGGATTTTTGTGCTGAACATTTCTTGCTGAATGATATTCCAAAGTAAGGTAAACTAATTGGTGTAGAGCAACCAAATCAAGATATTACTCGAGAGTAATGAATTGAGGCAGCAATAATAACTATAATGAAAATATCTAATACAAGTACTGAAGCTTATTTGCACCAGTTTAGTTATGTTAGTCACTTTGATGTGTGGCTTCCACATAAGAAAAAACCAACATCTACAATTTTGAAAAAAATTATAGACAACAATAATATTTTTAACAATGTGGAACACAAGTGTAGTAGAGATCAAATTTATTCCTAAAGTATTTTATGAAAAGATAGTAATACACATAATGACAATTGATGTAACTTTTCAACAAGAAACAAAGTCCACCAACTGCACGCAAAAAATCTGGTATATATATATATATATATATATATATATATATATATAGTGTTGCCAGACATGATACTAGTAATCCTTTGATAAATAACTGAATTACAATACAGAAGAGTGACTAACAAATAAGAAAAATTACAACATCCCACCCCTGGTTAAATAAAATTATCAGCATTAAATTAAAAAAAAGAAAATAAAAGCCCAATTTAGAATCAGCAAAAGAATAAATCAAGTACAGCAATACATCACTAAAATCCTAAGTTTGGGTGGTTTGTGTATATATATATATATATATATATATATATATATATATATATATATATACACACACATACGAAAGTGAACATTGAAGTCAACACTCAGAGGCGACACGCTGTTTCATGCTAGGCACAATCGTCAGGCTGCTATTGTGCCTAGCATGAAACAGCCTGTCACATCTGAGTGTTGACTTCAATGTTCACTTTTATATTTATATTTACATACGCTCTATCTCTGATATTGAGCACTTTATCCCATAAATATAGCATAAACCTTAAAACTATATTTCTTCACACACACACACACACACGCCTAATGGATCCTGGTTAGCAGGACAATGAAGATCCCTGTGAGCAATCAATGGCATGCCTACAGTAGCAATGGATACAGATTTGTTTTTCTGCACTGTGCTTTGGTCAGAATCCTCATGATGACTGATATTGTTATCCGATACAATTCATCTTTCCAGGAGTTAGGACTGGGTCCTGAATTTTAAACAGACTATTTCATAAATGACCTGCTGGGGTTCAAATACTGCTGTTTCCCTGCCAGTATGAAGACACAAATAGGGACATAAAGAGGATTTGATTCAAGGAGTTTTGTGTGTGACATAACACCTCAGAAGGACATCTCCAGGTGTAAAGACAACCATGTTAAAATAGAGCATCCACTAGTCAATCACAGTATTGGAAATTAGATAAATAAATTCATGCAGAGTAGAATCAACAGCAGAATGCATATTGAATGCAATGCATTCTATAGAACGAGCTCTCAATGAGTCATAGGCAAGTATTGTGATTTGATTGAAAAAGTCTATAGAATCTGCTATAGAATTCAATCATTTACATGACCATTGCCTTGAGGATTATAAGGGGTGGATTGGATAGTGGAAATATTCTCTCACACCCATTGACAGAAATAAAGTAATTCTGTCCAAATGTATGAATGCTAGCATGTCAAAAATAGCAAACAACTGATAGCAAAATCCAAGACGTGATATCTAGATGTGCAAAAGAGAAAGGAAAGCAAGAGAATTCATCAATTAGTTGAAGTCGATGGCAACAGTGGTACAAATGTGATACACCAAATCAATGAAACTGTGTTTTGCTGTGAACACAAATTGGGCATAAAATAAAACTTTTTATATCTTCAACAGGGAATGGCTGGTTCCTTGCTCTAACCAAGTGTAATATTCTTTTATAACCTAAATAAAAAGAAAAAAAAAGAAAGAGTTGTCTAATTTAACCAGCATATCAGAACCAATAGCAGAACAGCCCACAACGAAGCATCTGCAATACTTTAAGTTAAAAATGAAAATGACAAAATAAGAATATCAGCAGTAGCATAGGTTTACTAAGCAATTACAAATAGATGGTATTTACCCACACCCACCTAAGCAGAATATGACACAAGGTTGAGTTTAAAGAAAGAATCCCACTAATACATTAGATTGGTAACAAAAATTACTTAGCTCGGGACTCCTATTAGCATACCTCAGGTATCAGGGATTAACTCTGACCTTCTTCCTCTCAGTTGGGCAGGTACTTCCTGGGATAATGACTCTCTGGAGCTGAATATATCATACTTCAAATCAAACCCAAGCAGAAATGATTAGGACAGATTTGCAAAGAACCTCTCTACAATTGCAAAGAGACATTGAAGAAAAAATATCTAGCTTAATTATTTTATCTTAGAGGAAAAATGATTTAGCCTTTTCATCTGAAAGACTCAATGATACAATCTTAATCGTACTCACTGTATTTTGTTTAAGAAATATTACTGAACTACTGTTTAATCTTTCTGTTGATAACTCTTCTTTGTTGAAGCAGTAATCTGTTGAGATGTAGCCATCCAGATTACACTATACATTTCTCTTTAATCATTACCACATCCAACTCCAACATTTTATCTTCTACATTTTTAGAAGAATACAATACTGCCATGTGACTTTTATTATCTATAATACAGTTTATTTTTATCTCAGGACAACTTGATACTACCTTTATTATACCGGCAATGTAAATGGCAGCTTTAGCACAGTTAGCAAATGCCATAGTTTCAGCAGACAAGTGTTCTTATTTTTCTTGATTGCCAATGTACAATTTTCTGAGTTCCTAGGGCATCCTTAAAAAATGTGAAAATGAATAATTTCAAGCTAGAAAATGAATCAAAATTAGAGGCTGATAAGGGAATCAAAATATACTGGTTGCTCAAAGTTTGCAGTAATCATCTGGTATTTGTGATTTCCAACACTGACATATTATCAAAGTATCTTCAACTTTTACTTTTACTTTTTGAAGAGGAGTGTAACATCTCTTTATGCCTTGAAGCATTTGTCTATCTAATGTTCAACTAGAAGTGTAAGTCTTAATATTGCTGCATATGTGTTCCATCTTCCTTTTTTTAATGAACTCTAAGTCAATAAGGAAAGTAAAAATGGTGTGAAATTTTAACTACTTTAAATTACTACATCATCTTGTTATCCTTATGAGGAGGCTGAGAATTACAAGCTACTACTGTGCTACCCAAAGGTACTGATGTAAAGAAGTTTGCTTTGAAATAATATAAACAATTCAAATACCCAACTACTAAAAAACTTACAAGTTTCTTGAAAAGCAATAAATGAACAACACATTCAAATTCTTTCTGAGATGGTATTCTTTTTGCCCACTATTTTAGTATAAATGTAGCTTCTAAGGGTTCTAATGTAAATTCAAGTCACAAAACACAACAATACTTCCCCATTTCATCCTAGTAGTTTCAGTGTCTTAGCACCCCAAGGTTAACTGGTTGTTTCCAGTTAGCATTGCTATCAGGTACTTCAGGCATTTTGAATGCTACTCACTCTAGAGTATGGTTGACCATAACAATGCTGATTATTTCATATAAACAAGATGGTATCCTAAGATTCAGTCACACTATAAAAAACTGGTTCCATTTTTATTTCAACATTTAATGTGGTCAATATAATATTAGAAGATGAGACTGGCATATTAATTTCTGAACCAAAACACACTTTAGAATTGATTTCATGTTGACATATGTTACTTCATTAATAGCATACATTATTAAAAATGGACATCACTGTTTGATAATTTACACAAGACCAAAAGCATAAATGCCATGACAGGATCAGATAATTCCATACCTTCACTCTTAAACTTGAAATAATCATACTCAAAGTTGCTTAGGAAGTTATTAATGTTGGTATTTTCTGATCACTATAAATTATATAAATGATTAAATGCAGTAACTGGCCTCCTATTTTTATCTGGTAAATAGAAACTACCAAGTTTTCCATTAATATATCAACAACATTTTTCTTTTTCAACTCATCTCCACTTATTTCCAACAAGCACTCCCAAAACAATCTGTCACTACTAATACATGTTTCTAGAATATCTTAAATTTCACAACCAGAAATACACTGATAAATAGAAGAAGGAATGTAGCTAATGAATATATTCACTTTATCTAGAAAGTGTTGCTCAAGAACTTGAAAAAAATTGTTGGATGTGCGAATGGTTTCTCTGAAAGTATTGCCTCATATTTTATTATATTGATACATTTGGTAGTATGGCACTAGAGGCTGAACCTTTCCACTAATAAAAATCTGTTAGTAGCTAAATGGCAGTGTGACAAAATTGTGTGAATGAAATTTCAGACAAAGCAGAGGTGTTTCATTGAATTCCTCCATGTGAAAAAAAGAAAATCACCTACATCAACACTTGTTGAATATTTACAGAGACCAAACAGTGGATGTGAGCATAGTTAGGCAATGAATAATGCATTTCAGCAATGTGTGTGACAAGCCATGTTCCAGATTGTGTTACACAGCTATCAAGGTATAAAATGAAAATCACCTCAAAAATGCATAGTTAATGGTGGTGACTATGTAAAAATAATTTTGGAGCTAAAAATGTACTCTATCCAACAGTGTTATTGTGTTTCCTGTATCTGTTGTAGTTTTTATGGAAATAACCAGGCAGTATTATTTCCAGAGAATCATTTTTGTTACATCAATGCTTCTACTCCTTGAGAGCAGAACCTGAATTAGGTCCAGGTCTGGATCCAAACCATTCCGGTTGCAGGAACTTATCTATAGTCCAGTTGTTCAATGTGTGTCAAGCAAAATAAACCACTACTGACCATACCAAAGACGTCATCATCGAAAGTGGATGATGCCATATATATAGTGAGATTGAAAGAGAGTCTTCTGGAGAAGTAAATGATTGATTCAAACAAGTAGCATGTAATATTCAGGATAATATCTTTGGTGACTAGACAAACATTGTCATAGTTTGGTTTTATTTGATAAAGTGAACAAATTTTTTACATAATAAAAACCTAAACAATCTTAATAGTAACTGACATAACCAATAGGTTAAGACTATTTTAGGAGAAAGTATGGAATAAATAAGATTATTATATGACAATGACGTAAGATTATTTTAGAAAAAAGTATGGAATCAACCCCTAATAAGTTAACAAGTAACCCAATACAATCTGTAGCATGTTATATGGAGAGAAGGTGAACATAGCTAAGTAACCATTTTGTTTTGTTTACTATTGGTCACCCAATATAAGGCCTAAATGCCACCCAAGGTTAGCAGGTTACTAAATGGGGATGTTGTAAAGGCATATAGGGAGAGAGAGCAAGGGTTGCATATTATGAATGTATACAGGATAGATAATAGCTGATACTTGACTTGAAGAGGTTACGATTGTAGTGATCAGGGAGGCACCCTCTCAAAAGTTCATTCAACATTGCAACAGTTCTGGGGAAGAATCTGTCTGTGTGGAACTTACTCCTTACCAATGGAATATGAAGGGAATGGGGATGTGTCAACTGAGTATATGTGACATGGAGGTTCCTAGCTGTGACAGTCTGAACTGGTTAGACCAAGGAATGTAGTTTGCCTGCATATCTCTCATGAAAATAGCAATAGAGTAGCAAGATTCTAGCAAAGTTTCATCTGTGAGAAAGAAGGAGAACAATTCATGACAAGGCCATGAAAACGCACTGAGAAATGGCAAGTATAGTCCCTCAACAATCTACCATGTCACAGGACAATTTGACTTTTTGACAAAGTACTGGAGCATTATAACAACACTTTAAAAAATAATCAATTTTCACAATTAGCAAACATTTAATTTAATCTTCATCACATAAAACCTTGGAATACAATCAAAGTATTCATTATTATTAAATTAAGAAAGCATCAAAGATTCAGAAAAAGGTTTAATATTACCATATGAAAAACAAGTTCAAAATAGTTTCTCAAATCCTATGTGAAATGAATGATTCTGATTACAAGTAATTCCAAAAATGAATTTACCAGAAATAGAGAATGAATTCATCTAGCAACTATCCACCAAAGTTTGAATATAGAACTATATTTCTTTTCTTCAGTAATTTCTTTTACATCTAAAAATCTGAAACTTGGTTGGGTAGAATTAAATTGTTATTGTATATGGATATAAATAATGATAATCTTCTATTTGAATCATTTGTCAAGTTCAATTGTTATAAGCTAGTAAGAAAGTAGTTATTTGTTATTTACTAAGCTTAGCTTCATTTTTGGCACAAAGCCGGCTCATCATAAGGTTATAACACCCATGAGGTATTAGCAATTTATCACATGTACATTTCTTACCTTGTGTACAATTCTTACATTTAGTATTTCTGTATTTTACCTCTGCCAATTGTCAGTCATTAATTCTTGCTTAAAATTTTAGATGAATGTGAAATAAGAAACTTTTTGTATGAGCTTTACAAAAGCAGTGGTATAGATCTCACAATGCATTCATTTCAATTCATATTTACACTGATGATAAAGAATTTTCATTAATAATAATATTTGTAAAAACTGGAAATTATTTTCTACACACACACACACACACACACACACACACACACACACACACACACACACACACACACACACACAAATATTTTAATAAATAAGAATTCTTGTAGGATTAGTAAAGATTTGAGGCTTTTTTAAAGTGTTATGTCAGAGGTATCATATAGTAATAAGAAAAAAGTATTTACCTGGTGATACAATCTTGCCTCCTCCGTTTAGGTTTTGTACAGCTAATATCTCCAGTGGTACTCCGTTTACGTTTCCTGTGCATAGTTGACTGTGGCTCATTTTCTAACTGGACAGATTCTATCACAGATTCATTGCAAGTGTCCATACTAGTTCGTCCATTTGAGTCCGTATTGCACGTTTCATTGTTTTCCTTACAAATCACAGCTGATTTAGACTGCTGACCATCTTCTATGGTCGCTTCACTCGTATCATCAATGATAGCTGATTCTGTTTGTGGTTTTGACTTTTGAGAATTTTCACTGCACAATAACCGATCAGCTTTAGTCCTTGCCTGGCCAGCTTTGTGCAAACGCTGAACACTTTGGTTGACCAGTTTACGCTTTATTTTTTCAACAGCATTTTTTGAATCAGGTGAATGTTCGGGTGACAATAATTTTGGCCTCCCTCGACCTGTTTTAATATTACTTACCTGTGTCTGTAATGTATGACATTCCAAACAAGAATCACTATCATTTACAGTTTCTGATGTTGCTGCTACCTGCGATGACTTAGAATTATTATGTTCATGGCTACACTGTGAGCTGCCATCAAGTTCACCCTCATGGGCTACTGATTCATTACAGTTTATAGAATTATCAGCGTAGCTTTCCGTTGTTTGTGTGGCCGGACATGGTATTTCAGATGATATGACAGAAGAATCTGTTTCCAATTCTGAATCTTTAGACAGTTGGAGAGTAGATTTTTCTCCTGCACAGTTTGTTTTTGGACTGGTTGTGGCTAAAACTGCATTGTTAGACAACATGTTGGTATCATCCATAGCACTGGCAGCAGCCTGCTTTCTGGAGCACTTAGTGCGATTTGGTGTCGCAACTGGTGGCACTGCTGCTGATGCTTGTGAAGCAGCTAAAGAGCAGTTTTCAACTGGCTCTTCATTTAAAGTTGGAATTTTCTCCTTCTCTGAAGAAACTGAACAGCTGGCAACAGGTGATGATTCAAGTTCACAAGATTGCTGTTCCCTTTCTAGACCTTAAAATAAAAGCAAATGCAATAAATGTTTAAGTTAGAAATTGGTTTTAACAATCTGCTTTAGAACTTTCCATTATCAGAAAAAGGCAACATTTTGAAAAGAAAGTTTTATAAGTGAAAGATGTACATTTTCTCATTTGATTTCAACTTGAAAACTATTTGAAAAATGACAGAAGTTAATGATAAACAAGTAGTAAAAGATAAATTATTATTCTTCTTTCAAGATGCTGAAAATCATGGCTCTCCACAATTTTCTCTTATGTAGTGCTTAATAAATTTTGTCATCTCTCCTAAACACTGTTCCACCATCCATTTACTCAAACTTGCTAGCTAGATCATGCATTATTTTCCTCTGTCCCTCTTGCCTTCAATCTGTCCTGTGAGTATCAAATTTTCCAAGCCCTCTTTCCTCATTATGTGCTCTATAAATTTCAACTATCACTTCTTGATGTTAAGTATGTGTCCTTTTTGTTTTGATTTTGATTAACCAATCAACATCCTATTCAAATCTAATAAAAACAACACAAATATCAATAGTTTTGAAAATTTTAGATAACTTTGCCACATGTAAATTTCTGATGTTGATACAAATAATCAATATTAAAACATATGCATATACTTTTTTTTAACTGAAAAACTTTATGCAGTCAAATAATTACAAATAAAGGAAAATCATGAAATAAAAAAACTACATATTTGTTAATATAAATCTTTTTTAAACATAAATAAATTATAATATAATAATAATGAGAAACATAAAATTTTACCTTACAATCTGAAATTATAAAGAAATCTTATTACTAAAAGGAAAATGAAAAAAATGTCAAGCTACCAAATCATCAACAGCAAAACCAATGACGAATAAATTTGGCACCAAGTTGCTGCTGCTACTATTATTGATGATGATGATGAGGAGGATGAGAACTGATTTTCTTAACTTCAAAAGTAAATTTCCATAAACTACAGAAATATCCTTATGAACTATTATTATTTCTAATTAATTTATAATTTAATAAAAAAAATTGTAAAAAAAAATGAATGCTTATAAGTTTAAATAACCAGTATGTTTATGTGTAGTTTATAGAAGAATCAAACTTTCTCATAAAAAAAAAAAGTTATAAAAAGAAAAATGAAAGAGTGTATGAAATGCCCTACCTGAAGCAGCACATAACAAATCATCAAAAGGTAATGGATATTTCCTGGGCCTTCCAACTTTACGTTTCTCTGGAGTCTTTGTGCATTGGTGCACCAAGTCAGGTTTTCCACTTGACAGACCACAGCTCATGCCAGCAGATGATTGGACACTGGAAAAGAGTTTGTGTCTCTTCTTTGGTGGCAAACACTGCTGGTTACACATCTTCAGCTCCTCACTGGACTGGCACAGATTCTCTTCAGAGGCACTTTTCCGACGGACAATTTTACTTTTTTCCTTATGACCTTTCTCTCCTGGTTCTTTTCGAATTTTTTCTCCAGTTTCTTTCCGCATTTTCTCCAGTGAATCTCGACGGACTCTCTCTAAAGGCTCTTTGCGAGGTTTGTCCACCAATTCTTTATGAGCTTTCTCCTGGATGTGACCACCGGCACTCTCTTTGCCAAGCGTTTCACACAAATCTTTATTTATTCCATCATCTTTTTTATTGTTTTCCAATACCTTAGCAACCACCTCAGTTACCTCTATTGGCTTCTCTCCATTTTTATCATTATGTATTGAATCAGAAACCTTTTCATGTGTTTTATCTGAGGACTTATCATGCTTTCCATGTGACAGGGGTTTTCGGTGAGTCTTTGCTGAAGACTTTTCCGGCACCTTTGAAACTTGATCTGCTTCTGCTTCTTTTACTGATTCTTGGTGAATTTGGTCATTGCAAGTTTCATCATTACAAAATTTGGCTCCATCATCAATATATTGATCAGGATTTTCATTTGGTGCACCTTTCACAGATCTTGTAGTGAAATTGCTCACGCCATTATCAGAAATGTCTTTCACAGTTTTATCTGTGACATCTTTCCGCCTCCTGTCAAGTGAACCTTTACGTCCTCTGTCCAAAGATGCTTTGTGACTCTTGTCTACTGAAGACGTTTTATGAGTCCTATCTAATGAAGATCCCTTACGCACTTTCTCTATCTCACGACAGTCCTTGCTGACTTTTTCGTTAGACTCTTTTCGATTTTTTGATATCGGTTCTTTGTGTGTCGCTCGAGACACATGTTCTTTGGAAATTCTTTCTGCAGATTCTTTGTGAGATCTATCCCCACTCTCCTTCCGATTCTTTTCTTTAATTTCTTTGCGTAACTTTATTTTCTTGGGCTTTTCGCTAATCTGATGGAATGACTGCTGTTGACTTTGGGCTGGACTTAACTGTGGAGGAAACTGGTATGATGGGTCATCATGTGAATAATTTGAAGAAATCAGATTTGGGAGGTATGGAACTTGCCTCTCTTTCTTTTTCTTTCTGTTAATTATTTTTGCCAGTCGGAATATGCTTGGCATTGGTTTATCTCCAATATTGAATCTCCTGATCTGATCTAAAGACTCAGATATGATCAAACTATCAAACTGTCCTATAATGACATCAAGGTCAGCTAAGAAAACTGGATCAACAATATTTTTATGCTTAGAGCGGAAATAAAGCATCCGTTTCTTCTTTTTCTTGTTGATTAGTTTACGACTTGTATACTGACGAGTAAACTTTTTAAATGACTGAGAATGAAAGCCTGTTTTTGAGACAGCATGCTCTTTATCAGGAATAGCGGTGGCTGTAAACATGGAGAACGTGTTTCCTTCTGTTGTAAAACAAGGTTGATTCAAGTGAATGTTGTTGGAGGTGAATGAAGCAAATGAGGCTTTAGATGGCATATTGACATTTGATGAGAAGGAATTTCGCAAGAAACTCTGCGAGCCAGCAGCCTGAATATTTTTCTTTTTCCGGCGCCCCCGTCGTGGTCTGCGCATCATGACATGAAGCTTGGGCCTTCGAATTTTTGGAGCGACTCTGGTTGGCTTTGGTTCCTGCTGCATGCAGACATTAACTAACGTTGGTTCAATAGTATCCAAATTATCACTGAAATTGAAGTCATTAAAATCTTCAGTCTCGTCCTGTCCATGAAACTGAGATTTGATAGAGTCATGGACACTTCTGATCAACGAATCAAAATCACCTTCCTCTGATGGTATTTTCTGACCAAAGCCAGCACGGCGCTTGCCCTCAGTAACTTCTGTAGCCTCAGGTTCTGCTCCATTTTGGGTACTTTCTTCTAAATGCCGCGAACGCTTGTTCTCTAATGGTTGTAAAGCATTATCAGTAGGATTTTTCCTAGGTCGTCCTCGAGGACGTTTCACAGGGGTTGACAATCCATGCTTTGGACTACATAACTGAGTTCGAGTGGACTTACGACCCAGTTTACTTGGACTCAAATAATCATTTGAAATGCCATTTTGCATCAAGTTTTTCTCTGGTTGACAATACAGTGTCCCAGCAGGTTTCTCAGACCCAATGGCCTTTGTCAGCAGGGTTTTGTTTTTGGAACCCTTAGGTCGCCCAGGTTTTCTACGCACCTTATTACCATTTAATAAATTGTTTATTTCTGGACTTTTACCATCACTACTATTCTTAACAGTAGGATGTGTGTTTGCATCAGAAGGAACAGATTTGGATACCTCTGTTGTATTTGGAGCACATGGCTCTGCTGTTGTTGTGGAGTGAGATTCAGACAGGTTTGTCACTGATGAATGGATAGCTGCTTTTTTACGTTTCACAATCCCGGACTTTTTAATTTTAGGTTTTGAGACACCATCAATGCTCTTTGATGGAGATACAAGCTGAGTTGACTTAACATTTAAAAAGCATTCCTCGGCCAATTTCACAAGATCATCAGAAGTATTTTGTTTATTGCAATGCGTTTCTTTTTGAAATTTTGGGTGCTTCTTTGCTTTCTTAGGTCTGGGAACCTGCTGTACAGGGTCAGGCAGAGAACTTCTTGTATCACTAGCAGCACTGGAAGTTTCATTTTGTCTTTCAGATATTGACTGTGGTTCTTCTGTTCTGCTTGGCACCGGATCCAAAACACTTTCTTTGTTTCTCTTTGATATTGAAATATCCCGAGACTTTTTCCCTTTAGAAAGTTCAACATTATTATTCTCTACAGGAGGCATTTTTTCCAACTTGTCAACCTCAGGCTGCTCAACAGCAACCTTGGATAATTTGTCACTACATTTCGTTCCAGGTGGAACACCAAACTTCTTACTCATGCTAGTAACTCCTTTCTTTTTGGGTGGTTGTTGATTCATTATACCATTTTCTTGGTGGAATTGAGAGACCAAGTTATTATTGGCTGCTTTCTTGGACAGGTTTTTCACTCTTTCCACAACAGAAAGCTTTTTAGGAACAAGGCCATCTTCATCTCTCTTACTTTTGGCAGAAAGTTGTGTTTCTTGCTGTGGAGATGTTTGTGGCTCTTGCTGCAGCTGTGGAGGTTGTGGAGCTTGTAAGCTATGCTGCAAATGGGGAGGCTCCTTCAATTTATGTGATTGTTCTGGAAGTGTAGAAGCAGCTGTTTGCTGTTGCAGTTTAGGGGGTGGTGAGATTTGAGGCACAAGTTGTGGTGGATGCCTTTCAAGTGGGGGTGGCTTTTGTTGGGAATTTTGCTTCTGTTTCTGCTGGTTCCCTTGTTTTTGTTGCTTTAGCTGAGGGGGTTGTTTTTGTTGTTGGAGTTGGGGAGGGGCCTTTGGAGGAGGTTGCTGTTGGAGTTGTGGAGGTTGCTGTTGCTGTTGTGAGGGTTGTTGTTGTTGCTGCTGCTGCTGTTGAAGCATTGGAGGTTGTTTCTGTGAGTGGGTCTTTTGTTGTTGTGATGAAGAATGCTGTTTCTTTTCTTGATGCAGTGCAAAAGAAGATTGTTTTTGTTGTTGCAATGGAGAGGGTTGTTTTTGTTGCTGTTGTAATGGTGGAGGCTGTTTCTGTTGCTTAGATGATACATGATCATCATTCTTTGAAAGGACAGGTGGAGTCTGCACTCTTGAAGGAACTAAAGCATTTTCAGAAGTTGAAAGCTGATTATTTGCATCTGCCTTCTGGGATGTTGACACATCTTCTACTTTCTTAGTATTTGATTGGTGCAAATTAATTTTTTGACCTACAGAGTTTGTGTCATTATTTTGCATAGATGTAGAATTTGTAATAGTTTCTAGCTTTTGGTTTAGTGAATTCTTTTTGGATGTCACATTTTTACCAGATTTACTTTTACTGCTTTCTTCAGGAATTTCACTTGAAATTTTCTGATTCTGATGTACATCCAATTCCCCTTGATTTGTCAAGGAATTGTTTGTCATCTCATTGGAAGAAAAAGTGTTTTTATCTGGTTTAGACGGTTTTGCCTCATCCAAAACTTTCTCATTTTCTGATTTCTTAGCTGCCAAATTTTCATTTCTCGGCCTTGGTGAGTCACCTTCTCTTAAAGTGACAAACTGTCGTTCTGCCTTCTTAAATTTAGAGAGATTTTCGGCTTTCTTTCTCCGAGACTCAGCCCTTTTAATAGCTTGTGGAGCTCCATATTCTTCCAAACGTGGTGGATCCTTAACTTTTTCGGAACATGGTAAGTCTTCAGCCCTCATTAAAATGGGTGGAGAATCTTCATACATCCTTGAAGGAAGTGTATCTCCAAGGCGGCTAGGAATGGATGCATCCTTCATAGACTTGAGGCCATCAAAATCAGCTTTTTGTAATGAAGGAATATCATCTGATGTGATAGAGTTTTTCTTCTTTGAAAAAGATTGGCAGGCAACATCAGCTTTTTTACTACCTGTTAAACTGATTGCAGTCTTGGAGGCAGCAATGTCAACTTTAGTCTTGGGCACTGTATTAAGAAAGGGATCAAACCTGTGGACAGAAAAGTCATTTGGAAATTTAGAGGTGGACAAGTCAACCAATCTTTGATGCGCGGCCAACTGACCATCTGGAGCCTGCCCCCAGTGTTGTTCATTTGGCCTCCTGTAACACGGCAAACAGTCCTGTTTTCTAGCATGAGATAAATTAGAAATATTCAATGGAGCATTTACATTAGATTTAAAATACGATACCTCATTTGTCCCAGAAGAGTTTATTAAATCATTTCCCTTTTTGGGAAGTTGAGGCTCATTAGTTCTCTTCAGGCAAGGAAGATCATCATGTGTGTCTTTAAATTCAAACAAATCCACTGTTTTCTGACAGTATTCTCGGCCAAGACAGGTCGGAAAGTTGGTAGCTTTGGTAGGATTTGCCACACTGCCACCATATTTAGCATACAAATTTGCATGCTGCTTGCCATTAGGATAAATATCAGTTCTGTCATAGCAAGATACATTATCATAAGCTTTTGAACAATTATCCGAACCAGGTCGGACCACAGATGACACTTTAGGAGAGCAGCACAGATTAGTGTCTTTCCCATCATCAAACAATGATGACTTGCTGTTTTGTATGAAAGGTTCAACAGAAGGAATCTTTGATTTTTTAACTTTTTTGATGGGCAAGCAATGATCAGGAATTGTTTGCTTGTTTTCTCTTGTGGGTGAAATGCAACTGTCTTCATGCTGGAGCTTCGGACTCTGAAAACTTGACAAGGGTTTATTAATATCAGACTGGAAAGTTTTATCGACTACTTTATGGGGCACAACCGGTTGACAAAGTGGGTATTCATTTACGTCCGAGTGATTATTTGTTTGTACACGTTCAGGTAGCGTTATATTTGAAAATGGAGTTCGTTCAATAACATCAGTGTCTTTGGCCTCTCCATACAAGCGAGCATAGATTAACGATTTTTTATTTTGTAAAATCCAAGAATTTTTTGCCCTTTTAGGAGGGCGCCCCCGGCCTCTCCTCCTTCCCATGTGTTTGGAGTCTGATGCTGAGGAGGCTGTCCTTGTATCACAGATTTGTCGATTAAGATCACAGCTTATAGAACTGAGTGTAACCTGAGAAGAAGCAGTTGTAGTAATAGTAGATGTTGGTTTTGTTAATGTGTTGGTGATGGAGGTTGTTGCGGACGCTTGTTGAGAGGAGGTGGATGGTCCCGCAACTGCAGAGATGCATTGATTAATTTGGCTGCCAGATATAATCTGGCCACTTTCCACCTGGTTATGATCTGAACTGGGCAATAATGTGTGACTTGGAGAATCGTTCCTCACAGGGGTTCCAGGGAATGACTGAATTCCACTGTCAGGTGACACATCAGATCGATTCAGAATATCAGAAGCAGATTCATTTTGAATCTGCCCTGTAGGAGCAGCACCATTACTTTTCTTGGGATCCTTTGGAGATATGAAGTTCAAATTAATTTCATTCTGATGCTCATATTTGGAGAATGCCCGGTAGTCCAAGCCACCAGTCTCACTCGTGGCATCTTCTGTACTCTCGATACACTCCCCACCACTCTCACCAAGATTTTCACTATCTTTGAGACGAACTGAAGAAACAGTAGTGGTTTTTCTTCTCACACAATCTGAAGAATCATAGGAACTACATTTTCCAGCAGAGGTGGGGAAATTCTTCCCCAACTGAACTGGTGGCCAATGTTTTTCAAATGATTGCCGATTTACGGACTCAGAAGAAATGCGGTTGTCATATTGACTTGATATACGGTTTCGATTTTTCTGCTTTATTCGAGAAACTTTCTGTTGACGGCTTGTAAATGGTACTGCATGCACCAAATTTGAGGAACTGGCACGAACATCTTTAAAACTCTGTTGATTAGCTGTGGGCTGCTGCTGCTGTAGTGGTGGAGGTGGTGGTGGAGGTGGTGATTTTTGTTGTTGTTGCTGCTGCTGCTGTTGTTGTGGGGGTGGAGGTGGTGGTGGTAGTGATGGCTGTGGTGCTGATACTGGTACTGAGGAGTTAGTTTTGTCCGCATTCTGAAATTTTGTCAAGAGAAAGAGAGGTATTTAGTAACCAAATAATTTTTGTTTCGCTATAAAGTAAAATTTTCACAATTTTTTGTACTGATTGACATTTCAATTAAAAATATATGCATTTACTTTTCATATTTAATCACCTCATTAGCCCCTAACCAGTTTAGCAATACAAATATTGACATTAAACTCAAATTAGATATTTTTCAACCCTTTTGGAAATGTTTTGCTAATATAATTCAGAGACAAAACAATATCTCTCAAAATCTAGTTCTGTTTTGTTTTTCTTTTCATATATCCTAATATCTGAAAATTAATAATACGGTTGCAGTTAATTATACCTTACATGCAATCAAACATTTACCCCTCACCCCCAAAATTTTCTAGATAAAGATATGTTCATAAATAAAGGAGCCATAGAGGACCACAGGTAAAAAACAAAGAAAATTGCGTATTTTGTGTAAGTTTTATTGACTGCTGCTCAAATTGAATGACCATACTTGCAATTCCAAACATCATGTTTTTACAAAAATAGTTTCAAAAAAGTACTTTCACCATAAATTTGGATGAAAACTTTAAATAGGGGCCCATTTATGGACAAAACATTGTCCAAATTATTGAAGTGATCTATACGAAATCATATAATGATATTTTTGATTACACTTAGATTGAACAAAAAATTCAGCATGTATCAACACCCTATAGAAAAAAGTCAATAATTTTGAAAAATTGAACCCAAATATTGACAACGAAGTCCCTTTTTTTTTTCTAAATCCATCAAGAAATTATGCTTATTCTGTAGAAAATTAAATCATTGAGAATTAATATAACCCAGAAAAGCATGGTTAGATCCAAATGTTTAGTTAAAATAGGTTATGTACTTGAAATTCCAAACATCATGTTTTTACAAAAATAGTCCAACAAATTATGCACAATTGGACCAATTATATTTTGTTGGTTTTATGAACCTGAAGGTCATATGACCAAAATATTTCACCTCAATGTGAGGAGAAGGAGTTATGGGCTTTGAACAACATTAGTGTCATAGAGACAGGACAATTTTATTATCCTAAATATGGCTGTAGTTATCATCTTTGATTTAAGAAGACAAAGACTTTGGGTTTTCAGAATTTAATTTTTACAGTTGTAAGCTTACTACTGGAACAAAAAATTTGTCCTCCAAATAATAATTATTTTTGTCATTAAGGTTCTTAATATGATGTGTTATTTCCAGGCCCTTAACGCCACTTTTCATTCTCTCATTTATGAACATGTCCATAAAAAAAAAAAATGTAACAATTTATAAACAATTTTTTAAAGAAAATAACATTATAATATATAATTAAAATTATATTGGGCAAAGTTTCATTCATATGGGGACTTATAAAAGCAAACTGACAATGAGTTGGCCAAAACAATATAGATTTTTAATTGTCAAAATACAAAAAGTGGTAAGTGAAAAGAAAAAATGTTGGTATATTATCAGAATGTGGTTTTTAATGTGAATTTTTTAAACATCATGCAATACAATTCTTCATGCTAATAAGCGATATAAACAATTCCTCAAGTATTTTATGATAAAAAATTTAAATTCAATTGAAAAGAAATTTGTCACAAACCAACACTAAATAAATACTTATTATATACACCTATAAATTAAATCAATAATTTTACAAAATTAAAAATATAGAAATAATTATACATCTGAGAAAATCTTTAAAAAAAAAAGTTGATTAAAAAGAAAGAGTTTAATATAACATTCAAAAGCTTATAATCCAAACTAATCTACAATGGGATGCAGAAAAATTCTAAGTCTGAATGAAAAGTGATTAAAATAAATCCTAATTTTTAGTTATTTGTTCAGATTTACAAATAGAAAAAATTATTGTTTTACAAAAGCAGACAAGCAACATCCTCAAAATGTTAAGAGAATACCATCAAGTGAAACAAAGAGTGAATATTTGATTTAAAATGGAAAAAAGGACAAACTGAACATATACCTCTGAAAGGATAAAAGTTAATTAGATCCTCTCTTTCTACATCTATTCAGTTTTTCTTTTAAATTTGTATAAAATAAAAATGCATCTTGCTTTTATACATTTTATACATATATTTCATATATATAGCAACTACATAAATTTCAGTGTCATACTTTTAACTAATTATACTCAAGTATTTTCAAAATGTTTTATAACTTGGCATATCATTTTTTTCATGTTTATTGTTGTTAGAAATGTGAGTAATATGAAAGATCTAAGCAAGAAAAAGGCCCGGTTTCATAAAGATGAAGTCGACTGAGTCAGTGATGAGTAATCTTATATAAATCTGTTTTGGTGATGGCACTTAACTTCATGCCAGGATTATTTTACTACAGCAAAATTGACAAAAATAGTTATCTCTCTCAATATAGACATTCTGAGTCTTTTATCATTGATCAAGGACATAACAAAATAGATCTCAATATATATATTTATCTTGATTCAATAATAATAATCAAAAAAGCTGATGTTTGAGTTGAAATATTGAGAAAGAAGTTGCTTTTGTCATGGTATCATTTTTTTCTTAAAGAAACATAACCAATGATAAGATTAAAGTTTCTACAACACCAACATTGATATTTGCTTATACACAAAAAAGCATGTTTGGTAACATATGAATGATGTTAGGATAGTCAAAAATTAGAATATTATTTTTGAACTAGAGAAGTAATACTTATTTTTTCAAGTTAATAGCATTAATTTTTAAAATTAATGATAATGGGATTATCAATCATTTTCTGTAATTACCATGATCTAGAAAGAAGGGGTAAACTTAGAAAAATAAATAAATAAAAGTGCAAAAATATTCTGTTGTGTTATAAGATGAAAGTATATGGACCTATAAGAATTGTTATTAATACTGACCTATATGGACCTATAAGAATTGTTATTAATACTGACCTATATGTATAGACTGAGTCTATACCGGGGTTGAATAAGACTGACAAATTTCATTGGTTGAAATAAGCTTATTCCCCATATGAGATGATTTGGGATTTTAGTGTGTATTAATCATTTGCTCTGTAATAATAAATACATTGAATGCTTTTTGTGGATCAGTTTTAATATTTTATATTACTAGGATCCGCTTGGATTATATACCAACAGATTTATTACCTTTGATATATATATATATATATATATATATATATATATATATATATATGCCTACTGTGTTTTGCTTTTTATTCCCTCTTGGTTTAATTTCTAGATGAGAAAAAGGTTCTTACAAAAATGTCCACATTTTCTCATGCTTATTTCTTAATCTATTGTTACCTTATAAAAGATAATATATTTCAAAACATGTGACATCACTAAAAAGTTAAATGAATAATCTTTATATGAATCGGGAATCTTAATAGTCTCCATTTAATTTTATAGACTTTTTTTTTTTTTTTTTACTTACTTTATACCTGCAGAGAATAAATGTTAGGTATTTGCCAAATGCTTTGATAGTCCTGCAATTATTTGATTTTAATGAAGGAGAAAAAACATCTTACAAATCAAATACATCTGATTATAAATGGAGATTAAACATAATTTCTAAGTCTCAAACAAGGATGGTTTTTAATTTTTTTTGTTATAGGTTTAAATTCTTGTATAATAAAGTGTGTTCTTGACCCAACTCTCACTAATCTACAGAGCTGGCACACACAAAACAAAATAATGATATTTTATTTTTAGTGGGACAATGGAACAAATCTTTCAAACTGAGATATTTGTTATTATTATTCTTATTTGTACTGGAGAAAAAAAAAAAACAGTTATTAAAGTTTTTACGTTAAATAACTTTCATTCAAATTCCCACTGAAATTTGTAAGTAACCTTTTCATGAATCAAATAACGCATTTATTTAATTAAATTTTATGTTGGTGATTTTTAAATTACAAAAGAATAAAATTCTTCAGTTAAAATTTTGTGTTGATGTGTGTGTAAAAAATTCACTGGAAATCCAATTTAAACTTGTTAAAACAATTCTTTTGAAACTGGTATGGCAAAAAAAGTAGATAGCCTGAGAAGAAAACAAACAAACCTTATGAAGAACAAAAAAATAAGTACAAGTCTTTTTTCATTAACTTTCAAGAAAACGATTGTTTCAAAGAGTTTAAAATCATCTTTCTTCTTTTAAACATGATCTTTTTCTCTAACTACTCCTTCATCTCAATGACTAAAATCTGTTTTCAACTACTGATGTATGTTATAAATAATTTCTCTTTATTCAGTTTACATGACTTACTATATTTCATTAAATATGTGTAGACACAAAGATGTTGAGTTTTGTTTATATTTAAATTAGAACACCCATAAAGAAAGTTAGTTTTTTTTATAATCATGATGGTTGACCAATGAGATTACTTTTGTACACATTACATTAGAGGAAATTGAAAAGTAGTAAACAGATATAATTTTTCAGTACTGAATAGAGAAAAACGTTTTTATAATAATTCATATTTCTACCTACTGTCATTATATCAAAAGTTATCCTAGACTTGATGACATACATTCATTCAAATGTGATTCATGATATTTTTCACAGTAGAAAGTAACTGAAATGTAACCAATTACTTTATTTGATTATTTCACCCTTATAAGAGAAAAAAAATGTCAACTATATTTTCAATTTATTATTGTTTTTATTAATGAACAGATTTTATCTTTTGACTACTGTTATAAAGTGTTGCTGTCGACACTGGAATTTGAACAGAGATCACCAGAAAGCAAACACAGGTGATCCCATTTTGGATAAGTAGATCACATGATGGTAAAAGAAATGTATATATGGGAATTAGAGTGGTATCTAAGTGATCACTACATGGATTACTATTTGGTGGTTACTTTTCAAGTGAGTATTATCAAGCAAGTACTATTAGTGCAAGTGTAATTCAAAGGCATCTGACACTAGTATTGTTCAACGGTGTTACTATAGTTGTATCAGCAATTACAAAGTTTCTACTACAATGAGCATTACGAAAGTGACAACGAGTATTCATTGACATTACAAAAGTGGCGATGAGGATTCCTTGAACTTACATGAGGATTCATTCAATTTACACAAGGAAAATAAAAGCAACAAAAACTACAACAATTGCAGCAACAAAAACACCATGAACAGAAAATACAATTACAACTACAGAAGTTTTTTGAGTTGTTTACCAAAACAATGGAAGGAAAAACTTCACATTCATTCACTCCAGATGCTGTTGCTAATTCAGTCAGCAAATTTGTGTACAATCCAGATGAAGGGATAACTTTTCAGGCTTATTAGAGAAAATATGAAGGGATCTTCAAAAGGGATTGCTCACATTGAAATGATGAAAAGAAAGTTCAGTTATTATTAAGAAAATTGTTCCCTGCTGAACAGGAAAAATATGTAAATTATATTTTGCCAAAAAAACCAGAAGACATAAATTTTGATGAGACTGTTCTAATACTATGAAAATTTTTTTGTTTATAGGAATTCATTATTTAATACATGACGGCAATGTCCTAACTTAGTAAAATCTGACAATGAAGATTTTGTCACTTATGCAGTTGTGAATTGAGAATGTAAAAAATTCAAGTTAAATGAATTAACTCCTGATTTATTTAAATGTCTGATATTCATACATGGTTTAACTTCTAATAAGAACGTGGAGAAAAGATCCAGGATACTTGCTAAATTAGAAATGGATCCCAAATTAACTCTCCAGAAAATAGCAGAAGAATGTCAACGTACTGTGAATTTGAAACTCGATACCGCAAGTATTGAGGAAAAAGACAATTCACAAGTACATAGTGTCCGACCATCTAAGAGAAAAAACTACAAACATTTTTAACTCATAACAGAACAGTAAATGAAGACTATAAACCCCACTCAATGCCTAATACTTGCCATGGTTGTGGAGGTAAGCATTTTAAAAGTGATTGTTTCTTCAAGAACAAGAGATGCTATGAATGTGGGAGATTAGGACACAAAAGTACGTGTTGCAGATACAAAAAATGGAAAAAAAATAAAACCTATGCGAACATAATAAATACATGGACTAATGATAAGAAGCCTAAAAGGGAAATTAACAAGACATCTCAAAAGAGGAAATTTGTTTTTGTGAAAATTAATGAGGTAAAAATAAAAGTGCAACTAGATACAGGATCTGATATCACTATCATAAATGAACAGACATGGAGAAAAATGGGTAAGCCCAGTTTATTGACTTCTGATGAAGTTGTGTATGGAGTCTCAGGAAAAAGATTAAACTTTTTGGGTGAATTCGGCTCTAACGTTCCTTTTGTGGGAAAACCCAAATGAGCAGTGGTGTTTGTATTAAAGAATACTGCTTATTTGTTTGGAACAGACTGGGTTGCATTGTTTGATCTTTGGGACCTTCCAATTAACTCTTTTTGCAACAAGATAAAATGCCAGTTTGGATTGTGCTCAAGCATAGTTGGATGATGTACTTATTGAAAGTCAGACTTGAAAGCAACATGCAAGAAGATGTAAAGATAGTATTTGAGAGAATCAAAGAATATGATTTTAGGATTAGTGAAGGAAAATGTGAATTGTTTATGTCCAGACTTAAATATCTAGGACAAATTATTGATGAAAATGGTAGTTGACCATATCCTTCAAGGGCGAGTGCGATTAAGGACATGCCCGCTCCAACAAATGTAACAAAGTTACAAGCATTTTTAGGGTTTGCTAATTACTATCATACATATATACCTAATATGCATGAATTAAGAGCACCCTTGAATAACCTGCTAAAGAAAGATGTGAAATGGAATTGGACAGATAAATGTCAAAATGATTTTGAAGAGATCAAGATTTGTCACTAGCTCATTTTGATCCTAACTTAAAGATTGAGGTTGCATCAGATGCAAATGTTTTGGGTATTGGAGCAGTGATATTACATAAATAAGAGGACAGAACAACTAAACCAATAGCTCATACTTCAAGATTATTGATTGCAGCTGAAAGAAGCTAAAACCAGGTAGAAAAGAGAAAGCATTGGCCATCATGCTATGAAAAAGTTTCACAAATTCATACATGGTAGAGAATTCATACTACAGCCAGACTATCATCTATTATTGTCCATATATGGATCAAAAAAGGATGTTCCCACACATATAGCGAATAGACTGCAGCGCTGGGGAACTATCTTATTGAACTATAATTATAAAATGGAATTTCTACCATCCAAAAAATTAAGTCATGCAGATGGATTATCTAGACTAATACCAAAATTCTGCGAACCACTTGAAGACACAGTAATTGCGGTGATAAGGGCCGAAAATGAAATTAATAATGTATTATACAATACTGTAAGAGAACTGCCTATAACATTGGAGGAAATAAAAATTAAGGATGAAAAGACAACTTTATAATGAAAATGAAGGAGAAATTAAGATCTAAAAGGAAAAAATATTACTGGAAATAAAACATTTTCATTTTGTAATGATGTACTTATGTATGCAGAGAGAATTCTGATACCAGCATTGTTGCAAAGAAGTATGTTAAAAGAATTTCACAGAGGACTTCCAGGAATTTCTAGAATGAAGTGTTATACTTACTGGCCAAAAATGGATCAAGATACTGAAAATTTAGGGAAATCATGCAGAGGTTTTGCTCTGGCAGCAAAGTCATCACCTATCAAAATTCAACCTTGGCTGAAAACCAATATGCCATGGTCCAGAATATATATAGACTTTGCAGGATCATTAAACGGAGTATACTATCTAGTAGTAGTTGATAGTTATACTAAATTGGCAGAAATATTAAAATGTAGAATGACTACTGCGGTAATGATAAATTTCCTACACAAGATTTTTGCTAGGTTCGGTGTTCCTGACTATTGTTTCAGATAACGGGACTCAATTCACGTCTAGTGAATTTAAGTTTTTTTTGCAAATCATTAGCAATAGAACATATTACAACTCCCCCTTATCATCCAAGATCAAACGGACAAGCAGAACGGTTTGTCGATACATTTAAAAGAGCACTAAAAAGTTGGAGGGAGAGGAGCTAGATGAAGTAATGATTCAGCAATTTCTGAGTGTTTACAGAATAACACCAAACCCAAACACTGTGTCTGGAATGTCGAATGTTCACCAGGAAGATTAAGTCCATTTTCAATAAGTTATTACCAGAACACAAGGCAAAAACATCAAGAAATAACAATACAAGTAGATACTTCAAACCTGGAGATAAGGTATTTTTTAAGATGTATCAGCACACAGGAATTCTGAAAGATGGTGTTATAAAGAACCAAATCAGCAAAATGACATACATCATGCAGGGATAAAGGTGGAAACATAAGCGACACCTTAATCAGTTAAAACGTAGATTTATGGATTTAAAAAGTTCCCGAAAAGAGGTACCAATGGAAATTCTGTATAACATGTTTAACGTAACCACGGCATCAGAAATTGTTGAAGCAAGGGATTATGGCAAAAGAAAAAGAATGCCAACAGAATTTCTAACTATTGAACCAAAGCTGAAGAAGTATTATAGCCTCCTGGGAAAGTCATCTCAAAGGGGAGGTGTTATATAGGAAAAAAGTGTTGCTGCTGACACTGGAGTTTGAACACAGATCACCAGTGAGCAAACACAAGCAATCCCATTTTGAATAAGTAGATCATGTGATGGTAAAGGAAATGTATATATGGGAATTAGCGTGGCGTCTAATTGGTCACTATATGGATTACTATTTGGATCACTATGGTTACTTTTCAAGCAAGTATTATTGAGCAAGTACTATTAGTGTGAGTGTTATTCGAAGGTGGCTGACACCAACAGCATTATTATAGCTGTATTGGCGATTACAAAGTCTCTACTACAATGAGCATTACGAAGTGACAACAAGTATTCGTTGACATTACGAAAGAGGAAACGAGTGGTCATTGACATCACAAAAATGATTAAATCATTTTCCAGTGTATATTATTTTATATACAGTTCTTGCTGAATATGTTTAAATTATTAATGAAGTCTTTCAAATAAAATGAAAAATTAAAACCTCATTATATATCCAATGTATTTTAAAAACATTGTCATGCATAAATTAAAAATGTAAAATAATTTTAAATCAGAATATCTCAGCCATTGATATAAAATCTATATAAAAATACCAATCCAATTTTTCCAATGTGAAGATATAATTGTCTGCCTGTATTATGTTGTACTACTATGAAAACAAATACATCTTGATATATTTTACTAAGAATTTAGTTAAGTGCTAATCAGTATGTTCTATGCACCCTAAATCCAAATTAAGTAATTTGAAAAGTATCTATTGATGAATCTTTCATATCTTATCCTAGATACAAATAGCAAACTGTAATAGAACAGTACACTTGTTTTTTCACTAAGCACAAGAAGATTCTGAGTAAAAAAAAAAAAAATGCTTCATGTTAAATTGCCGTTGAAATATATAATCATATCTCTTATCTTCTATAGATTTTTATAAAGTCAGATTAGTTGAAAAAGTTACTTGTGTTAATAGTTACTTGAAATATAATATTTAAAATAATTCATGTTTTATTTCAATAATTTCATTAAAATAAGTCTTTCAATTTTCAAAGTAATTAAAATATTCATAAAGGTTTCACTGGAAATGCTATATACTAAATTAAAGAGAATGATATTTGATTGTTTCTCCACTGAATTAGTTTCCTAGTAAGATTTTTTTCACTAAATTATATTTAGTCAATAAGAGAATATACGCATCACTAAAATCTATCGGGACATGCACAAAGTTAGGACTAAAAATTAAAGTCACTTTCCAGCAATAGTAATAAAAGTATCAAAAATAGAATAAAGATAGAAATACAGGCAAGCTAACAGATTAATCATATAATACAATATTAAAAAAAAAAACAGTAACATCAAGATAACTTTCTTGATAAAAACATTAATCTATTTTCTTAATTTTCATACATTTTTGATCAATAGGTATTAGAAAACAAATTTTATGTTAAAGTCAAAATAAAATTAAAAACAAAAAAAACACAGTAATAGTGCATATATCATGAAAACCCAACAGAGAAATAACTCCTACATTGGTTTTCTGAAAATTGTCTTAAGCATATAACATTTACATATCATACATTAAGTATAACATGCATAAATAAAATAATTTAATTTGAATTTTGTTTCACATAGTAATTAAAATAACTCAATATCAACTACTCTTCATGGAGAATTTGTTTACATTTTAACAGTCTGCTAGTGGTCATCTACAACTTTTGTCTACAACTTTTGTCTGTGGTGTTAATAAGATATATTATGTAAAGATATGCATTTAATGTCCTTGGCCCAGCAAGCTGGATATAATTAAAGCTCCTAAAGCTACACCCTAACTGCTTAACATTGGCAGACAATCACAAGGAAATGTGTAAATAAATTCTGTATAGAAGTACCAAGATACTTTTTTAATTTTAAAAACTGCAATAATTATGATAAAAACAAATAATTAACTGCAAATGCTGCCATCCATAAACATTTAAATTTGCATAAGTGAAACAAACCAGATCAATACCAGAGAAATTTAATTGTTGTTTATTAAACACAAGAAATTTTATAAGGACTGCCTGAATCAATTAAGAGCTGGGAAGTAGTAATTTTAAGAAATTACTAGATAAAATTTAGTTTGCAAAAATAATAACTATGAAAATAATGGACAAAGGAATTTAGTCAAGATATTCTTAAAATTTTAAAGTTTTTAAGTAAATTTGCTTATTTGAAATTTATAACAGAGACAAGTCAATATTTTGCAAGTCAATGTATACAAGAACTTGATTGGAAAATAGAAAAAAAATAAAAAGCAAATGCTGTTTTTACTAATTTTTCAATTCTAATTAATAAGGAAGCCAAAAAGAAAAAGTAACAAATAGTAAAAAGCAGAAACAATGAAGTACAATTTTCAAATCAGTCTATTTTTGGACTAATGTCTTTATATAGAATTCAAAAGGAAACTTTCTTAGTAATAGGTAACATAGATAAATTTTTAAAAATGGTCAATAATTTAGAATATGCAAGATTCCTTTTAATTTTCTTTTCGGAAAGTGATATTATCCTCAAATCTCTTAATTTCATCTTGTCGTCCAGTAATTTTTAGAATCATTATTATAAAAATTATATAATGTGACACTGTGAAATACAACTATGAATAATTTGCTTCAATGCAGTGATGGTAACTAATTCTAGTGATACAATAAAGTTCATTATGTTGGTATGAAAAATAAATCCACTTATAATTGTTTTTGTATTATTTAAAATATAAAATTGGTGAAAAACTATATATATTTTTAAATTGCATTTTTTAATTTTTTTTACAAATCCTAAAATGAAAATTTAAACAGAAAAGCCTTCCTTAACATAATGTCATATGTTGAATTAAAACTGCCTTCTGAGTTATATTTGAAAAACAAAAAGGATAATAAAAGATATTTTATTAATTTCAGCTTAGAGGCATAGAAACTAAAAAATGGAAGATACTAGATTAATATAATGAGTTTTAATATTTTTTAAATTTTGTTCATAATTCAATGTTTTAATTATGATGAAATAAAGAAGCTTCTTTTATCAGTCAAAGCATCTTCAAATTATAATATATATTGATGAAACATTTTAAGATTCATTTTTAGTAACTACCAGAACTGTACTTCAATTATAGAAATAAACCCCAAGTTCATTTTACCATTAATTTTTATAATTGCAATGGTAAATGTATCAAAATAAAGGATATGGTCACAGAAAACTGAAAGTAAAATATTTTGATTTATTTGAAGAGATTTTACCAATTGAGTAGACCAAAATATTATATCACAAAACAAAATTTACAAATAAGCTGATAAATCTTGTCTGAATTTTGTTTTAATCATTGAAAAGTGGTTTTGTTCAGACCAATTTCCTCATCTTTGCAAAATGAAACAACAAAGATGAGGAAATTAGTCTAAACAAATCCATATACAATAAGCAGATGGAGTTATCAGATATACAGAAGCTATTAAATCACAGGTCTTTCATCTGACAGTAGGTTAGATTTCTGTCAAAATCTACATTTGTTTACATGTGTAAACTATGCTCATGGATTAAAAGATAGAAGAGAAAAATCAGTGTATTATAAGAAAAAAAAAGTCTAAATGGTAAACAATGGTAATAATTTCACTTTTACAATTAACTATGTAATATTGAATTTCTAATTAAATTCTTTGAGAATGTCACATATATTTTAATTTGGATACTTTATCAAAATAGTTGCTTTAACAAACTTCTCAAAACAAAGTTCATAGTAAGTCTATGTCCATAATAGATGATTGCCTACATTAATCATGGACAGATTCCATTCATTGTATGTAAACAAAAACCTGATTTAATATCACAAAAATAGCCCTACTGACATTCACATTAGCAAAAGTATTGTAACAGACTGGCGTTGAAACACATAGAACATTACTACTGGAAAGAGTCAAACTATCAGTTTTGTTTGAATGCCTCAACAAATAAAGAAAAGGAAGTAAATGAAAGACTTATACACTTATATTTTTCATAGAGTGGATTTAGTGATAGATAAATACAAGAGTCTTGACCTATTACAGATTTGTTTCTATGAAAGTAAGAGCCTAAAAGCATTAAGGATATCCTGATAACCCTTCAGTGAAGTGCTTCAGGTCAAATACTTTTTTCCTGAATATTAATGTTTTACAAACTCAACAAAAAAAGATCTTTATACAGCTGAAGCAGATATTAATCTTAACCATTATGCCTTTTAAATATTTTGTTAAAATATAACCAATTAATTTTAACAATAAAAATTTAAAAGCATTAAATATCACTAACTCCTAGCAAGCTCATAACATTTTTTAGAGTTATATCATTGGCGGGTGACAACATGTAAAACATCCTATGTAACATGCTTTATCTTTCAAATGAACTTCTTTCAGGCTAAATAATTTCTTTACTTTACATATATGATTCCCTTAGTTATATCTTTGCAAATATTATCCCCAAGACCGTACTATTATTCAGCTTTATGTATTTTGTTATGCAAAATGTATTTGAATATCATGATTATTTCTTGTTATTAAAATATTTGATCCCTAATCAAAATAACTATCAGTGCTACTAATCATGGTTGTTGATGAGTTTGAAGATGAGTCATTCAGGCATCAATCCTGAAACACAGATATTAGAAAGTTTTCCAAAAAAGGTTGAAGACATTAGGTCTATAATACCCAAATATTCATACACAGATGTCCTCAAGCACACATGGTACAGTGGATAAAGGCGTTAGTTAGATCCAGTGTACAGGACCCAAAGAGTGTGAGTTCAATACCTGGTTATGGCATTGGAGAACTTGGAGGGGGGGAATTAACAGGAGATAACTGGCATGTGGAACTAGAACAGTCTACCCTAGTTCAACATTCCAACAACCTAAAGAAGGCTGGAACATACAACAGCTGAAACGTTGTGATAAATACAGCAACAAAGATAAGGATGATAGTCCGAACAAATCTCAGAAATATACACAGAAACTGTTTTTTTAATGTATAAACAAATATAACTGAAGAAAGCAACACTTTCTTTAGCTACTTTTTTGGGGGGTGGGGGGTCATCTTCATGTTTTTGTAAACATGGTAGAACATATTGGATGTTAAACATCATTGGCGTGATGATAAAACAGGCAGAAATGCATTTTTTGTGAAAACAAAATAGAAATTTGAAAAGAAACTAACATACACTTTAATAATAATTTAATTTTCATAATTTAAAAAAAAGAAAAAAAAAAGAAATTGGGGCCTAGCTTCAGAAAAAACTGTTTGTATCAGATCATCTTATAAAAGATCAGTTTGCTAATTTCAAGAAAGAAAAAATATGCAAAAATGGGGCATATATCAACTTATATCCTTATACAATCATACCAATGATCTTAAATGCTGAATTACTGAAAGTTTTTCCTACAAACTTATTTTTATTAAGTTTGATCTGAAACAATAGAACAATGCACTTCTACATAACAACACCTAAATGGTATAATCATTAAAGGATTCATTCTCCCAAACTGATGCAATACATTAAAATTTTAAATAAAAACAATGAAAACTTTGTATATTTTGATTTGAAATGCTTATCTGTTTTGTGGTGGTGGTGGTAGTAATGTTGAAATGAAAACCTGCATGAAGAAACTGGTTTGAAAAATGATTATCATTTTTGCTATTGTACATCTTTCCTGCTGCTCCATCATCAGTGTTTCTGCACTACCTGACCTTGGATTATACTTAAGATTTCAAAGAAAACAATGAAGCTTCACCAGTAGTTTTTCATCCACCTGGCCATTGATAGAAGTTCTAAAATTCATGAGGTAGAACAACATGGCTAAAGTAAGTAATAAGAACAACACATCTCTGTGAATCAATAATGGGTTCCATTCATAATTCCCAGAAAGCCTAAAAGTTATTAAATATGATAAGGTATTTGGTGAAGGTTTGAGTTTTTAATAGGATAAAGGCTTTTGTATAAAAAACAAAAGATGAGAAAACAGATTTAAAAAAGAAAAACAAAAGTAAGTTCATTGTTTAATAGTGAAATAATTTTAAAAAAAATTATATTTAGACAACAACATTCAAACTTTTGTAGACCAGATATATTTAATTCAAGGCAAAATGTTACTGTCTATAAATGAACAAAAGAATGTTATTGACACCCAGACTATTTTCCTCATCTTTGTTGTCGTTATCACATTTTGGCCATCATACTCTCCAACTCACATCAGGTGCTTCTTGCTCATTCAGGGAATCTCAAACTAAACCTTTTAAACTCATCTATGGGAGTAAATTTTTCTCATTTCACTATGCCTAGGGATATTTCATCTTCCGTACTTCTTAGTACTCTCGGTTATGGCTTGCACTATTTCCACCGAGTTATTTCCACTACCAGGCTCAGGGATTGAACTCACTTTCACTAAATTCACAAACCAATACTTTAACCCACCAGGGACAATCATGAGTCACTCTTACTCTTTAATTTACAAGCTTAAATAATTATACATTTTGATGATGAGAATTCTTAGAATAACTTATGACAAAAAAGGCTTATAAATCAATTTTGAAAATTAACTAAGATGCAATTAAAATTACAATGTTTTTCCCTATTTTAATCCAGCTACTCTTGTAATAAATAACCTTAATATAAGTCTCTTTCACACTCAAAAAAAAAAGCAAAAACAAAAATAAACTGATGTTAACATCCCAACTATCAAGTTTCTTATTTATACTGTCTACTGTCTTACATATTACATGGAAAACTTGGAATGTCTATTAGAAATAGGCCAATTTTGAGTTTTGAACTTGGGAATAACTGTCAGGAATAATCAGAGATAATGCAAACTAATTTTGTTAGGCTATCAAGAATAATGTACGCAAACAACTAGTTCTTCTTCATTACCTTTGTCTATTTTTCTTCAGTTCTACTTTTATTTTCCAATTTTAAAATTATAACAAAATAATGTGTTAAGTGTGTGCTAAAAAGTTCAGATGACCAAGAAGCACTTTATTATTGGTCAGATTTTAGGAAGCAAGTCAAGCCAATAAATTTTCAGTATCTTATCTATAACTATTAAATACGATCTTAAAGACTAATTTAACCCAAGCAAAACTAATGTCTTGGTATAAAAAAAAATAATCACATATGGGTATAAGCTAATGAGGGCCATGAAATCTAAAATTTGTATCTGTACATTAAATTGGAAAAGAACGATTAAGTAATCTTTTGAACTTAGAATATACAGCAGGTCATCCCCAAGCCTGATACATTGTTTGGAAATATTTCCTGTGTAATGCTCTATATTATATATTATTAAGATTCAACACTGTGCATGACAAGGAAGATTATATTTAAAAAAATGTGCATTGACAAGGAAGGAGATTATATTTAAAAAAATATACATAATTTGTTCATCATTAAGCCAGAAACTTATTGATTTACCTACTTACATGCAAATATACAATGAACATTTAAGAAAATATTTTAAATAGTTTTCTGTTCCAAAACAGTAATAAGAAAATTATTCTCAAGAGTAAAAAGGCAAATATTTGAGTAAACTGTACTAATCATTCTGTAATGTGACACAAACTGTTTTTATCCATGAAAAGACTAAGCCAACAGCTTTCAATTCTGGCAATTTCTTTTTTAAGTTGGTTTATCCTTTTTTTTTTCTTTTTTTTTATAGACAAACAACTGAACTGCTTTAGGGCCTATTTTCTGAGATAAACTATACTTCCTGATTAGGCTGAGTGCTAGCAGCCATTTAGCAAGTTCTACTCATAATGACAATGATTTTCTCATTTCGCTTTCATTCAGTAATTCAAAATGTCACAAAAACAAATCAAGAGAATTCTCTAGTCAGATTAAAAGTAATTAACACAATCTTTTTTAATTGTATTATCTATGAAAGACCTCTATCAAAAGATTAATTTCTTAGCATAGTCAGGAATAATCAGAGATAATACAAACAAATTTAATGACTTTATTTCAAAGATAAAATTCAAAATAAGATACAATATCAAAACAGGAAACTCTTTAATATTAGGAACAAAATTCTTAGTATATACAGATTGTCACTCAAGAGAGAACTTGTAACTAAGCTCACAAATTAGAACAATAAATGATGTTATTAGAAGCATTGCTGGGATACGGTTGATCATTTTCCTTCTTGTTCTAATAATAAACAGTTCGTTTTTCCATTGTGTTCTGTAGAAAAGATGTTATCCAAAACTCATAGGCTCTATGACGCAATTTTATGAGATTTTTCTCCAAGATAAAATTGCATATTAAATGCAACAAGTGGACTTGCATGAGGACGTTCTGCAATTTTTTTAAACATTTCTCAAGTGATGTCTGCTATATTTAGCTGGAAAGTAGAATCACAGGATTTCTAATTTTGTCAAGTATTTACGATATTTTGAAATTAATCAAAACTCACACGTTTAACCATTTACTTTTTAGATGCTCAGTTGTGGATAGTTGTTTTTTTTCCCTCTTTTATCTGCACAAAGTCATTGGAATCTTGTTGAAATGAATGTGATAATTGATAGACAGGTTTAAATTGACACTCTTTTTAAAAAAAATTACCTATATAAAGTAGATTTGGGGGCTCTACAGTACAAAATGCAGTCAAATTAACTTAATTTTTACCATATTTTGCCTTCTTTTTAGTGCGACACTAAGTTTGAATAACTTTACAAAAATGCTCAAAACAATATCTTTTCTTAATGTAAGTTCTCAAATATTAAAACAATTTAAATCTGCAAAAATGTAAGAAAATTGTTCTCGGGAAGAACATATTTAAAAAGTACTTCCTGTCCTAATAATAAATGGTTTTCCATTGTATTCTCTAGAAAAGATGTTATTCAAATTCATTAAAATGATCATTACCTGATTTTGGCACCATGTATCAGTTTTCAATATAGCCTTTTTTGTATTTATCAGGTCATTATATAAATTTCTTTCCCTATGTTAATTTGGAGTGCTGAATCCATTTTTCAAAATTAAACCTCTCTATAAAAGTTTAAATGCAAAATTTAAGTTATGTTCAGGAATTTTGACTCTCAGATCAGGGTTTCTAGACCTAAACTTTATCTTAATTAGAAATGTGAAAGCCAACTGAGAGTTTTACATAAAAGTGAATAAGTTGAAATGGAATCTTGGAACTTTTGGCTAAGAACCCACTAGTCTACTATTAAACTAAAACTACAAATTCCTAAGTTACTATCATAGAAATTAAAAATTGAATCATATTTTATTATGTTCAATCCAATTCTTATACATTACAGGATCAAAATAAAAAGTAACAAGTATCCTGATAGTAATAAAATTTGAATCAACTGCTATATTTTCTTATTTACTATTTGTAATAGATTAAAGACTTCAATTTTAGCAAATAATGTTACTTATAATAAAGACCAAATTACAGGTAGGTGTAATAGGCCAACATTTACAACTATTTAATTAATGCATCTATTATGCTTATTAGTTGCTTATGAATCCCATATAATTTCCTACTGAATACAAATGATTAATGTAATTGACTAAATAATTGTAATCTACTCAAATTGTCACATTTTTCCTGCTTTACATGTACAATTACAACTTGATTTTTCTTAATATGCAATCAGACTCTATACATGTAAGCAAAGTACAAATCATGGCAAATATGTAGGTAGAGACAAGAAAAAACAAATAATAAAGGCATGTAAATATCTAATAAAAATGTATGATATTTCAAAATATGCCATTGGGGTGGCAAAATATTTGCTGTTTTTGTCATTAAAACATTTAATTTTAACTAAATTCATTTAAAAAGGATCACTTTCGATTGTAGTGTGACAGATTTCATATCAATTTTTTTTTAAAACACATTTGTGTAAATTGGTATATATTTTTTTTTTATTTACCGACTAAATTTGAAGATAAAAAAAATTAAAATTTTCAGCATTTCTTTTTAATGGTAATATTAGCCGTTTCCCTATAAGGAAATTCATTGACAGAGCAGCTAGTACTACGTTCACTTGAAATTTGGTGAAATCTTTATCTTAAAACAATTTTTCAGGAAAATGGGTTTCTCAGGAACAGTAGCTTTTATTACTCTTTCCAATATTGATTTTGTGTGTGTGTGTGTGTGTATGTTCCTTCCTAACATTTTATTTGAAGTAGTGTTGAATGTTAACACTTTGATTATGTCAAGTTAAGGAAAGATAAAAATGTAACTCAAATCAAAGATATGTGTAATTTATAAAGAACATACTGTGAATGACTTAACATGTCAAAAGTGGTTCATGAGGTTTTATACTGGATATCTCATGCTGAATAATATATTCCATGATTAATTAGACCATTTCAGATTGATAGTAATCAAAATCAAGATAGTAAGAATAATTAATATTGTACAATTTAGGAGATAACTGACATAATAAAAATATCCAAATGAGGAGTTGAAAGTCATTTGCACCAGTTTGGTTATGGTAATTGCTTTGATGTACAGCTTCCACATATTTTAAACAAATAACATCTATTAGACTATATTTAAAGCACTGTATCTAAAACAAATTGTGTTGCCCAATGAACCACTATTAACTGTACCAAAAGCCGGCTTTCATCTAAAAGAGATGCTGTGTCCAGGAAAGAGTAAAAAGGAGTCTTATACTCTCATCTTCCAGAGAATCAATTAACTCAAACATTACTCCAAATTAGGCAAAATGAAAGCAGCAATTAACAAAAAGTGTTCAAAATTAACTAAGATAAAGGATGCTAGACTGAATGTTTCTTTGCTAGCAAAGCAGAAATTGTTACAGATTGGCTGGAATGTTCTCACTCATTTATGGCTGATTTTATCATTTATTTGGCTTTTTAGAGAATTCTTTTAGAGAGAAAAAAGAAATTAAAGTTTTAAGAGCCAGTTTTTGCTCAAAAAGACAAAAAGTCCTGAGGCAATAGATTTACAAAGTTGCCTTCAAGATAGAAGAAAGTAAATGTTATTGGATTAAAGTTGATATTAAAAATAAAAATTCTATCTTAGTAAATCAAACAAAATCTTTGGCTAACCCCAAAATCAATACATTGCTGTTTTTCTCAAAGTACAAGTCTTGAGAAACTAATTAAGAGAACTATATTAATTATAGTAATTATTATGCAAATTTAAATTAGCTTAGATTTTTAAGATTTCATGTTTTAACATTAAATTAAAACCCAAGGAATTATTTACTTCACACTAATACAAGAAAACTATAACTATACTGAGGATAAACATTTAGATATTTTTTAAAGCAATTTTACAAATAAAACCTATGTAGGTCATTCATATCACTGACTTATATTAACTTATTATATAGGACTATAAACACTGTGAGTAGGGAGAAGGAAACATTTCTACTGACAACAACTTTGAACTTGACTTTTTGCATTTATATTGTTGGCATCATGACAATCATCAGATGTACTTGCAGGCATGTAGATGCCTGCAAGTACATCTGACAATTGCGATGATGCCAACAATATTTTTTTGAAGTTTGGATGTCATTAGTCAATAGCAATGAACTATTAAGAGACTAGTTCTAATTAAATGTTGACATCGTAAGATTATCATTATATCTATCTTACAACCAAAAGAAGAAAAATGATATATGGTTATCTTTAAAATCAGATTCAAAATATCTATATCTTACAAGTTTCCAGTATAAGTGTATTCATTCTTCAAAGTGTTAAAACATTTGTAATTCATCAAAAAGTGCTTCTTTTTTTTTTTTTTAACTGTCAACCAAATTTTTTTTGTAAGAAATGAAGCCAATCTGAAATTTTGTACATAATTTTTGAAAACATAAAAATATTCTATCATTTATCTCTAGTCATTTTGACAGAGAATATTTTATTTTCAGTTCTAGTTTACAGTGATGGAAGAAAAAGTATCATCTAATTATGGAAATCAGTCTTAATTTCAATCAGGCCTTGGCATCATGAAAATTTATATTTTGAAATGAATAATAGAAATTAACCCAATAATTTATGAATAACAAAAAAAAACAAAAAAAACAGCAAAGCAAATTTCTATCAAAACATTTTCTCTTATGTTTAATAATTCTATTTGAATTTACAAAAGTTTATTCAAATCTGAAAATGAATTGATTTTGAATTTTTATTTTCCGTTTTAAATGAAGGAAATCTAAAATCTTACAAAGTGTGTAAATACTATACAACATCCATTTTGTTAATTTTATTTTTTAATCATAACCCAGCAAGTTTACTTGTTTTTCATTTTATCCTCTTCAAAATGAACTTCAAGAGAGAAAAGTTTAATCTACACCTAATTTTTTTTTTTTTTAAACATAGTATAGTGTATTTGTTTTGCAGGGGGATCAATTTTATGTCCATACCTACAAACCAGAAACTGATTTTATAAACAATCTACTATTATGCATTTTTTTGTTTTTAAATTGCACCTTAACCATAAGGTTCACCATTCTAATAATCTTAGTAGAGACCACTTGGAATGAAGTTACTAAAAATTAAATAAAAAATATATAATCTGTGCATATTAACAAACATTTCCTGGCATAGTTTAAGAGTGGAGTTTAGTTCTTTTTAGCCAAAAGGAACATAAAATCAATGGCAAAGAAATTGTGTATCAAAAAGACAGTTTTTCCCTTGACACCATTATTATTTCAACTACCTTCACTTCTCTGCAATGTTTGTTTTAAAAAGCGATGATTAGAATAGTAATAAAACCTAAACATATGAAAGGGAATTTATACATTCTTTGTTGTTCTTGAGAATTTACAACAAAAATATGAAACACTATTTGTTAATATGTTCAGATTATATATTTCATATTGCCAAATCAATTACTGGATACTGAGAACGAAACAAAATTTCATCCCGAAGTCAGATATTTGAAAGTTTGATTCGGATAGAAATACATATTGACAACCGAGCTGAAATTCCATTCAAATTTCGATATTACCAAAAGTAAAATTCACAACACTTAAATATTATAATCTGTTTTATTGCATTCATTGTTTTTATCTAATAGAATGCACCAACCAAAAACAAAATCTGAACACTTGACACAGACAAAGGAATTGGAAAAGGTTGTTATAATTCAAAACAGTATTATGATTTTATTATAAGAACATTCAGAACTTCTTTTAATAAAGCAATATCTGTATCAGTCATACACCATCCACTTTAAATGTGGTCTCTCATAAAAACCAAAAGTAATTCTTATTCTAGAAAAAGAATTAACCATACCACCAATATGTAATGAAGCTCTTCATATATTGAAATCAAGATTAAACCTTTTGATTCAAAAACAAGAGCTCATCATTATAAAATAATTCTATATGAGTTGATTATATTTCAGTGCCTTCAGAAATTTGGATGAAACATCTTTTGTCAGTCATTGTTCAAATCCACAAGTGTAAATTAAGAGTTTAAACTATACTGAATTATTTTTTAAAAATCTGGAACAATTCTAATATGCAAAGTAACTGTTTCATGAGATAGTCATTTAACATTTTTTTATTGAAAGTTTTAAATTTAATAGAAGAAAATGTTAAGATTGCCCCTTGAACAGAATTTAGTGCTCTTGAACTATGAGAAAATGGTCATTACAAATTTTAGATTAAAAAGATTGGTTCTTTTTGGTTAAATGGTGAAGAATAGAGGATTTGTGTTCTGCACTATGGATTAAGTTCAAGATTAAATATATAGGAAAAGGAAGGTTAAAAAGAATTGTCAAACTTTATGTCCAATTATTTAAACAAGATTCATGGTTATCACTCAAATGCACAAATTAGAATCTCAGTTTCAGATAGGGACAGTATACACATATAAATTTCCCATAGCATGTTTAATTTTTCTCCAAATATTTCTGAAATTCAAACATTTTGAAATGGGCATCTAATTCAGGCCCTTAATTGCATTCTCTAATATATATATATATATATATATATATATATATATATATATATATATATATGTAAAAACACTATATACCATATAACACCCTATTTCCATTACACTTCTAAATGTTAAAAAAAAATTAAGATTTATATATCTTTTAATAACTCAAATACTGAAACAAACCAATAAATAAATTTACTTTTTAATTCTGCATGGCAGTGCAACTCAGTTCAAAGCCTGTGTAACTTTTTTGCTACAATTTTTTAATTATCTGTCAGAATTTCTGGGATGAGGAGTTATTATTATTACCATTTGGACTACCGTTTTCTGCAGATTACCCACATTGATATGCACCTGATGAAGACCAAAAGGCACAACGGCCAAAATGTAATAACAACAAAAATGAGGACAATAGTCTGAATGTAAATAGTGTAAATAATTTTAATTATCTATTTAAAGCAATTAACTGATACTTGTAAATCTTTGTAAATTAGCCAATTTCTGTATATGACATTTGTTCATACTAACTAAAGTACTCTTTTGGATAGTTTGAGGAGTTAATAAAAGAGTAATATAAATAATTGTAAAAACTTAGCTACAGTAAATTAATGTACTTACAAAACAAAAGTTAATTTTTTTTAATAAAACAATAATAAAACGTTTACAAAGATATTCAACTACATTTACTGGCTTTACCTATATTGTAAATTACTTATCCACGCAAATCTTTTTTTTCAATTGTTAAAAGAATTCAACTTATTTTTTCTAACTGTATTGCCTATATTTTCTAAATACAATAAAGTATATATTTTATAGGTTATAAAATTAGCTACCACAAATTTATTTCACCTCAATTCACATTCTATATTATTAGATTAGGAATAGATATATCAATCTTAAGTGTCAAACTGAACCATGCTTGGCAGATATGGTCCTTGGATCAGTACTTTTACACTGAAGAGTTTGGTTGGTTGAGGGGAGGCAAGCATGAGAATCAACATTAATAACAATCAAACCATGCATGCTTAGATCAGGTTTATGTATTAGAAATGCTTGCAGATTTAAAACTTCTGATGATAATAAAATTGTTCTTAAATGGAGATATTGTTTTCTAATTTACACCACTTCATCTTATCATACACTGATAAATATCTAAAACAATTTTACCAGTGGTAAACCAGTAAACAAAAGTGTAATTTATAAAATTGTCTTCTCTGGATGTTTAAATAAACTGATTTAAATTCACATATTTTAACATCTAAATATGTGTACATTATCTACATATACAGGCAAATAATCTACATTTATAAATATTGAAATGACTAATATGTTCATAACACTATTTTTCAGAATGAGAACATGTGTAATGTATACATTTCATATGCATAAATGAATTAAGTATTATATTCTAAATACAAGAAGCATTAATATTTTCATTTTAAATGATAGTTTATGAAATAAGATTTCAGTTGATCAAAATTTACACAAATTACTCCTTTGCTTATTTTTATTGTGTACAGTTGAAATAAAGTAATATAAAAATATCACACTTTGCATGTCAGCTACACAATATAAGTTTAACTTACAAAGTTTGCAGTTCAAATTATTCAACTTATTTTTTCATCAATTTGCAAGCAAACCTGAGAGATGGTGAAGAATTCTTCCAAAACGTATATATTAATTAATGAAAAATGCATTGAAACAGATGATGAAACATTTTCAGATAGTGCTTATGGTAACTGAAACATTAATACATTAACTCATTTTTCATTTTCAAAAACAATTTAAAATATCATCAATGAAAATGGCAAAATGCTGAACTTAAAATAATTTCCTTTTGTTTAAAATATATACAATAACAATGAATCTTTTAGTTTGCTCTTCTTAAAATTTAATTTGAATTCAATAAAATAGTTATTTCCAAAGGACATCAAAGATTGGGCAAAAACAAGCTATCAGTTTTGTTTCTGCTCATGTTTTGCATTTGAGCACAAACATTCTTTTAATTCTCCATGCTTTTATTTTATTTTAAATATACCTCTTATTAACTTGAGAACTGATCAGATTATATATTTCAAAACTTGAGATTACCCAGATTTTAATATTGAGAGAAAAATGCAAAATTTAAATTTATAGGAATATACTTGAGTAGATCAAATAGTTTATAACTTCTAGTAAAATATGACCATCCAAGTTGAATTTTGAAGATTTTCTACATGTCAACTTTATACTTCTTTAACATTTGTAGCCATTTATAGTAGAAATGTTCCTTATTGCAGATTTTTTAATGTTTACTTTTTATACAATTTCCTTCTTTGAAAATTAAAACAAAAAAAAAAAACAAAACTGGAGTTTTACTTGTGCTTTGTAACAGTCATATTCCATTAAAAATAAAAGATCCATTGTTACAAATTTGATTTCTTCCAAACCTCATTCGAATCTTTTCAGATCCTAATCCTTGATATATCAGCATCAAATGAATTGGAGCTACAGATAAATGTAAAATAAAAAAAAATTGTTTCCATTTTCTAAATTTATTTTCTTAGTAAATTTGAAAATGCAAGATAAGAAAAATTTATAAAACATTCAAAAAGTTGGTAAAAAAAATGTTACATATTTAGTAAGAATCTCCTTCTAGTAAATTTAAGAGGTTTAAATTAAATATGGCCAGTGGCATCTCTAGGTCATCAATGTTTGTCAGGCTCATTACAATCTTAACAAAATATACTATTGGTATAACTTATAATACTAAAATGATTAACTAAAATGTATCATTTTAAAAAAGAAACCCATTTTGGTATTTTAATTGTAATAATTCTATAAAAATAAACATTTATTTTAAAAAAATTTTTCCAGACATGTAACAAAAAAAAAAGAAAAAGAAAAAAGTGAGGCCAAATCTTTAATATGTTTGTTTATGGCCCGCTTTCCATTTTTTTGTTTTATAGCTTGGTTATCAAGTCATTGATGGTAGAGATAGGAATAGTTGACTGATATCATATTACCTCAACACTACCCCAGTCACATTCCACACACCCAACCTTCCAATGGACAAGTTAAAGCTCCCACTTTTTTTGATTTTTGCTGACTAAGTTGGGTTACATTTAATTTGCCCCTTTTTCAATTGATTCATTCCACTAATAAACCTTATACTGTATGGAATAAATTATTTAAAAATGGACATTTGAAAACAATAAGTTGAAATAAAAATGTGTTCTTTGAAAAACAGGGCATACAAGTCATTAGAGATTTTTAAAAGATTATTTAATAAATTAAAGCAAGAAATACATTGCCTATTAAGTATGTCCCCAGCCTAATAGGGCTCAGATATACACAGCCTGACTAGCCATGTTAACTTTATTTCATTCTTTTTTAACTTACTCTCTTTGTTTGTTTTTTTTCTTTCTTCTTTATTATGAACAATATCAACAAAATGTATTTCAGTCAATATTTTGAGGTACAGAGTTAAAACAATTCTGGATCCAGCTGAAGTCAAGAATGAAAACAACACACTATGAAAGATTTTTGTTGCTTTGAAATAGATATACTTGAATCTTGACTCACTCAGGCTAAGCCTGACAAGCCCGACCCCCCAGAGTTTTTATAAGATTATTTCAGAGTAACTATGCAGGACAACAGTTTTGATAAAAATGTCTAGAAAACAGGAAAACAAAATGTTCATATGAATCTGTTGACAGTTTAACATATCCAAGGAACAATATGAGAACATTTTATCTATAAACCAATTCTTGCAGTTGGTATTCTAATTGCTTGGATTTGTTTAGCTTGATTATTTTTATGAATCCAACAAGTTTATTGGAAGATCCAACAAAAATCACTTTTGATTAAAATATTAAGTTATTTCCTTTTAATCAAAACTAAAGTTTCAAATTATTACTCATATTTCATTAATGAGCATAACATTTGGAAAATTAAATAAGATTTTCAATATTTGAAATTGTCTCCAATTATCTATATATATATATATATATATATATATCAAAAACAAGGAGTTCCCAATTAATTTTCTTTGATACAGAGCAGCATGATATTACATATGTACACCCAAAACTTAAAATTTTATTTAATAAAATAGCATTCAATGTTTTGAAAATAATGTCATGAGCTTTAATAATCTGAAACAAAGTCTAAAATAAAAACTTTTGGAAATGCTGGATCAAACAGTTGACACACTATCACCTATTTTCCTTATATGATCTTTCTAGTTTAATTGAAATAAGAATGAATTTATAATTGTATTAACTTTTCTGACAGCTTGATCAATTCATGTTCTAGGATTTCTTTTAATTTTGCACATACAATTTCAGTCACTCCATCAGTATAAAGCATCATTGGTTTGAGCTAAAATAATATTAAAAACAAAATTCAAGATTTTTTCAATTATCTAAGAACTTGAAGACAAATACAAAAATGACTAATGAATAGGGACATCTAAAAAAATAGTCAGCTTAAGCTCAAACTAGGCGTAGCCACATAAAATTTTGATCTGGTTTTCCAAATAATTTTTCTTAGATGTATTAATAGCTATTTAAATTTGCTATCTATATAAACAGATATTGTTCAATCACTATGGTAAAACAGGAGGCAAATATTAAAAAAGATCCAGAATAAATAAATTGATCAATATTGAATGGAATATATTTCTCTGTAGAGATTTGATTATACACAAAATATTCAATAAATTAAAATTTAAGAATACTTTGGTAGTGTTGCAAAGGAATATTAATTCACAGCATGTGGAGTGTGTCAATAAAAATGTTCAAATGTAAGATTACAGCATCAACCACTCAGAGACTTAGAAAAGTTTCAAAAAACAATATTCATCTTCACAAGTTCAAAATATCCTATTTGTAAAATAAAGCTACTTTGGAGTGTAAGAAGTTGAAAATTCTTTATCAAGAAAGTAACAAGTGAGACTGACTGCAATTTCCTTTGATGATTCTTGTTATAGATCTACATTGGCAGATTGATACACATTGTGACATCAGGTTATAAGTTTCTATTCAATTAACTTTTCTTGATGTAACCGCTATTCTTAATATTAACAATAAATCAATTATATAATAATGCTTGAAATTGCACAAGAATTATAAGAAATTGAATCAGAGTAACCAATAATTACTATGGCTGAATAATATAGAGGACAATAGATTCAAATTTCATAAATAGGTTGAAGTTCAAATCACATGTCACATAATTATCAAATACCATATAATTGGGATAACATTCATAATTTCTAAATATTACTTTTCAATGTAATCAGTCATCATTTTAGAGACATAACTTAAGTTAGGCAAATTAACTAGTAAGAAAGACATTAAGATGTTTTTAAAGTTATCAAAAGATTTATTGTAAACTGATGAAACATTAAAGAATTGAAGATTCCTCGATTTGTTTTCATTTTTGTGGCATGATTTTGTAACTTGTAAACAAATTTTCAAACTTTCATGTTATGTTTCACATCTATCAAATGGAAATTTTGCTCAGATGAAACGTGACACTGTAAATAAACATTTAAAAAAAAACAAAAAAAAAAAACTTGAAACAGAACTGGAACAAGATCTTAGAAGAAATGAAAACTTTAGTAATTAATTGGAATGGTAAGCAGATAAGAAATTAACTTTTAAGAAGTTACTGTGGTTAAATTAACAATTAAAATTAATTTTGAACAAAATTGTTATCAAGCATCAAAATAACTTATTTTACAGCATATGAATATATGTAACATTTTGTAAACAAATTATGAATCAATTTAAAGTGTCATTCAAGTTCATATCACCAATCTAGTTTTATTTTTAGAAAGTGCATAAACTTTCAGCTACCAAAATGCTTTCTTATGATTTTTAATCTTGTTGAGATCAACTGATTTCATTGATCTGATACATAAAATAGAAGTTCAATGAAAAATTTAAGTGGTTCATCTGGTTTGAAACCAAAGACAGTAATACTACTAACCTTACACATTTCGAGCTAGTTTGTTTTTCAAAGGATGCTCCACGTGTATAACCTTGTGCCAAAAAATAAGATTATACAACAAAAAACTTACTCGTTAACATTTCAGTGAAAGAAAATTAATGTGAGAAAATTTTGTTAAATATTTAAACGAGCATCTAAGTTTCATAATGATTGATATTTAAAAAAAGTTTGACATGCAAAAATCTGATCTTCATTTAAGGATCACACAAATGAATATTTGAAATTTGGTAAGTAAATAAAACCTAATGGTGCTCAAAGACCAATGTACTACCAAAAGATCACATATTCAATTACACGAATTATTACACAATATGATTTTAATGTTCATGAGAGATTTTATTTGTTTATAATCTAGAAACACAAGCTTTCATATCAGAAGTGGTGGGGGCATTAAAGAGTATTCAAATTCAATACGCATTCCTTAAATCCAAGAATGCCTAACCCAATATAAATAGAATGTACTAACTAGGTCAGCTATACAATCCTGACCTGAATGCACCCAGAGTTAAACTAATGACATTAGGAGACCTTAGGAATGCATACCTAATCATAGTGTCTAATTTAAATAAACGATTGAAGATTCTTTTTGCTATTAAGCAATTAAGTATTAATTAATGACAAGTTTAGTTTATGTCTATAATTTTGAGAAGAAATAACTATCAAATATTTTGTTCGGTTAACTGAACCTCTTTTGTTTTTTTTTTAAATGTTAACAAAGTTTCCGTTTCAAGTGAATTTCATTAAAAACAAAAAGGAAACTTTTTCTCCTATGACTCGCTCCAATAAAAACGAGTTTTACTACTATCCCTTCTTCACGGAATACGCCTGACGTGGGCTGAAGTATCGATAGGCGGAACGTGTTACTGTTAAAAGAAAAGAAAACTAACAGCAAAATTATATGAATAAGAAGAGCTTCAACTGCTGTTAAAACAGTTATTTGCTACAACTTTTGTGAATTCAATTCCTTTTAGATTCTAAAGACATTAAGTTTGACATTCCTAAACTTCTCAGTTAAAGTTTAGAAGTTTAGGAATGTCAAACTTTTTTGACAGTGTCAATAAAATTTAAAGGATAAAAAGGAAAATCATTTGCAACTGAATAAAAATAACATATCTGCATTTTCAATTTAGTTTAAGTTTCAATAAAATGTAAAAAAAAAAAAAAAAAAAAAAATTGCAAGGCCTGACTTGTTAAAAATGGCAATTTGGCGTTCGTTTGATCAACCATAGAGTCAATCAATAAAAAAAAGACACAATAAATAACACATGCAATGTAACATTTTTTTTCTTTACAAATTAGTAGTAGAATTCTTTTTAAAAAAGTGTCTTAGTTGAAAGGTTACAAGTTTATATTTGTTTACCATGATGAAATTGATGTCACTTTCTTTGCAAAACCCTTTTTTATAGTCATGAGACAATAATTAGCAATGACGATGACATTCATTTGGGACTTTCGAAATCTTGTATAAATCTACAACAGAATTCATACTACAAATAAGGTTTTTTTTACTTGGGTTAAGGAATTCGCAGAAAGTTTTAAAATATACGAAGGAATGTCAGGTAAAAAAACAGTTACATCATCAAATAACCGTAGTAAAACAAAATATAGAACAATAACAGTAACACTAACAGTGCTAGATAACAGAGCTAATTTAATAATCTTTAATTATTAATAAATCGACTTAATAAAACAAAAAGAATTATTAATTATCAATGGCCTATTTTTAAAATGAATAATCCTTAGATATCAAAGACATTTTTAAGATATAAAATTGCCGTTTTTCCAGTTAAGTTTTAAACCACTCCCAATGAATGATGAAAATAAAAAAATGTAAACGATTAATTTTAAAAATTATCTTAAACGAGCATAAAAGTTAGCGCTTTATTAATGTGTTTTTTTTTATAAATCTGGTTTCTGATCAGAGGAAGTACTTAACAGGTACAAAAAAGATGGGGGTTAGAATACATAATTAATATGCGCAGTAGGTTTTTTTTATTAATCTATAATAAATGAAATAAAAAGAGGCCAACATAGAAAAAGATGTCCATTCGTCGGCCATGTTGTTTGTTTACATGGACACTAGGGAGAAGATGAAAGATGGTAATGGCAATAAAAGCAGCAATTAAGAGTAATTATGTTTAACCTTTTTGTTGTAACTCTTAACTATGATTCTAAGCTGTATATATAGAAGAATTAAACCAGGAAGTTTAATATAGAACAAGCAGATAGGTAGCAGTCAAGTGATACAGTCAATGGTGAGGTAAGAGTCCACTTCATAGTAGTATACTGACACACACGCACATCACGGCTTGGTGGTAGGTAGTAGTACTAGTAGTAAGTAAAAAGACCACATACTACTACTACTACTACGACGACTATTATTAATACATACACACGCAGCTTGTACTGGTGATAGATAGGTAGGCAGGGAAACGGCCAAATTTATATCACTACCACCACTAGTAGTAATATACTTGACACAGAAAGCTCGTAATAGCACTCGTGGTGGTGGTGGTGGTGGTAGTAGTAGTAGAGTTTCCCCCCTCTAGCCTCCAGCTTTTACCACAAAATATTTACAAACAATTCGTATTTTTAAAAACTTCTGATGACCTCAGTTAAAATGTTCTCATTTATTTAAATAACAAAATGTAAGTTTATTCATACTGAAATATAGACAGGAGAATTAAGAAGTCGGAACGGAGATATATAGACATATATATATTAAATTTAGAGCGCTTCCACATCACCCTGAGGAGAAGTAATAAACACACACACACACACACATACACAAAATGGAATGGCTGCTGCTTTTTCTACATAACCTCCGAATGACTAGACGAGGTTCAGCTAAATAAGACGATAGACTTCTCCATAAGAGATCACTAATTTGGTGGGTACAGAATGAAGAGGAACACAGTTAAATATTTAGAGATATATTCTCTTTAAATACAAATCACAATAGCTAAGGAAGAAAGGTAAAGGAAGATGAAAAGAGAAATGCTCTATTGTCATCAAACAAAAGGATGAAAAAAAGAAAATTAAAAACTAAACATAATAATAACAACGTAAGAAGAAGGTCTACATGTCAGTGTGATATCAGACCTGTTAATGATAGCCATCATCACACACACAGACAGTGGGGGTGACGGTCACAAAGCTGGGGTTCCTCCCACTCCCTACCGAAATACGCATTACATGACCAGGTGTAGCATCTGGGCGAAATAGTTTACTTTAAAAGATCTTTTAAAAACGATCGACCAACAAACGTTCTCTAGAATTATATTTTTTCATGTTGACTGAGAAAACTAAAACAAAAACACTACTCCTGTTGATTGATAGTAACTGCTGAATATATTATTAGCTAATAAGCAAATCGATTACAAAATAAAAACAAAAGCTTGTAAACTAGAATTTAAATGATTTTTAAAAACTTTAACAAATTAAAAACCAGAAACGGTTTCTTTCACACTAGTACACATTTTTTTTGTTTTTGTTTTTAAAACATGAAAACAATTTTTAAAAGCCTGGCTTGCCTCCGGCTTCAATGTCGTTAAAAATGATGACTAAAAAAACCCTTATCAGAGAATTGGAACGTGGCTAAAAAAAAAAAAAGTTACTGAATACAAAAACAATTTTCTCAAACATGTGTCAACTTTGGAACAGTTCTTTAGTAATAAGAAAAACATTTTTACCAACTGTTTCTGTTCTTTGGTAATCTCAGGTAAGTTACGGCTGTTGGTGACGTTTTTCAAAGATTGATGCGGTTGCTTGATAGTGATTTTCAAAGGTGGTCGTTGGTCTGTAACATTGGCAGTAACATCCAAGGGTGTCCGAGTGCTTGGAGTAGTACCAGTAGAAGAAGTACTAGTAGTAGTATTAGTAGTAAGAGTAGTAAAACTTGAGGTTCTGGGAGGGCTACAAGTACCAGTGTCTAGTGGGGCAGAAGATGATGGTGGAGGACACAACACGGCACGTTTTCGTACACTTTTTCTCTTGGCAGAGATTTTTAATTTCAGTTGTCCTCGATCGAAGTTGGTCTCCCGAATTAAAAATTCCTTAGTTTCGTGTTGACAATCTCCATAGTCGTCATTCTCAGAGTTAGAATCGGCTCCAGCACCGCAGGAGCTACTGTCAGACGATGATGATGATGATGAGGATGAAGATGAAGAAGAGCAGCAAGGAGACGGTGGCGATGATGAGGATGAGGATGAAGATGAAGATGAAGAATCGGTGTCGTCGCTGCTGGTTTCGGCTTCTGGCTGATATCGGCGGGACACTTTTTTCTCGTCGTAGGCTGCCTTAGTGCTATCGGCCTCACTCATTGCTCGGTAGCCGCACCACCGTCAGGCCAGTCGTGGTCACTGGTAGCCAGACCACCTTCAGGTGACCTGACCCGGCCCTTGAAACAATAGTACCGAAGAGGAAGGCCAGAAAACCTGACCAGTTCCTCAGTAGATAATTATAGCCCTGGAAGAAGGCCAGACTACCCCCAGGAGACCTAAATTGGCCCTCGTCACACTACCACCCAGGAGGAAGGCCAAACAACCCCCAGGCAACCTGACCAAGCCCGCAGTTACAACACGATCACTCAGAATGAAGGCAAGACTACCTCCAAGAGTACTGACCTGAGGTTCTCAACACGATTTTATTAGTACCCAAAAGGAAGGTGAAACAACCTTTTAGAGAACTAGGTAATAATATATATGTGCACACCTTCGTAACCTAATCAGAATTTAAAAACAAAAACTACAGAAAAGAGACCAGAGCACTCCCAAGAGAAGTTATCTATTCCCTCTTCTTGACGGTGTGTAACAATTCAGTAGGAAGGCCAGACCACCCCAGGTGACCTGACCCAGCCCTTAGCACCCTAACACGGGTAGGGCAAAAAAACAAATATCCAAACAAAATCTGCACGAAGTTTCTTTCATAAAAGCAAAAATTTCCAATATATTTTCTTCTTTAGATCAAAAGATCTCTAATAAAAAAAATATTTTTGGTACGCTAACACACACACATAGGAATATGTGTTATTTATATTTACAAAATTCCTGTAGAGCCGTTCATGTATTGTAAACTATGGATGCCAACCAACCAAAAATCCAACACAAAGTTAGATTTTAGTAAAAAATTAAGTATTCGAATTAAATAGATACGTAGGCATCCATATCACTTATTTACAGTTAATCATTTACGATAGGTATTCACGTTTAAGGAAGAAAGCAATTGGTTTTAGAGTGGCCAGCCATCAGGGTAGATATAGGTATATGGCTAAGTTAAATAGATATTCCTTGAGTAAGTTGATTGCATTTATATCCAAGAGAGTACAGTTGGAAAATAATCGTCTGGTGCCAAAGTTAAAGATCAAAAGTAGTCGAAGACTGTAGAAATCAGGGTGACTTGAAATTAGTAAATATTCCGTAAGTTAGTCGATCGTATGTGTGTCCAAAAGTCAAGTAGAAAGTGGAATTGTTCGTCTGGTTCCAGCAGAAGAATTTTCATAGAAGAAAACTGAAGCAGATCAGAGGGTATTAGTTCACGATGCTACTTGGCACGATAAATTCGTTAAATCCCAAAGATTAGGTCAGTATGTCCAGAATAATTGTGTGCAAATAAATCCGTTTTCTTGGTTCCAAATAAGAATCCATCAAGGAGCAGTAGAGCAAAGGGTAAAAGGGAGCTCTCTCTCTCTCTCTCTTTCTCTCTCTCTCTATACAACACAGACGACATAAAAGCAGACAACAACACTGAGAGAAGAGAAAAAGAGAAAAAAAACAGTCGCCCGCGATCTCTAGGTTTTAACAATAAATAAATCGACGATTCTTGTCGTAGTTGGTAAAAGGTAAAAATTAATAAAAAGCGTGGAGAAAGTGTGGCCGCTCAAGTCTAAAGTCTGCCGGACAGACAGACAGACACTTGAAGCTAGCGAACCTCTACTCTCTCTCTACTAGGAAGCGTGGTCACAGAGATGACCGCCCGCCAAAACTTGATTTTCCAACAGACATGAAGGAGCTAGGATTCAACCAATACATATCACCCAGCTCACACATCATCAGAGCGAATGCCTACCTTACTCGCGTTCAATTTGATGGTGTTAATTCTGGAAAATATTGTGCAAACAGTCGAGCTAAACAATCCGTAGACACCATTCTAATATTCAGTAACAATATGGCGGCTGGGAGTGACGTCCGACAGTTGCTATAAATCCGATTTCCGAACAATTATCATTTTTGTGAGGCGCCCACATCCGGTTTATAAACCCAATTTGGGGTGAGATATCAAGTAGAAAAATAAAATTAACTATAAGATTTTAGTTTTATCTTTAATGTTGACAAGGAATTCTTGAAGATTTCAGTAGGGATTGACTTGTCGGATGGGAAAATTCCACTCCTTTCGGAGTCGTTCATGTTGTTGTGGTGGATTCATATGCAAATATCCTCTCGCGAGATTATTTCACACCTACAAAAATTATTTCGTAAGCTGTGATTTTTTTGAGCGCAGTATTTAAATCCAATCCAGAAATTTAAGTTAGATGAAAAAAGTAAGGGAAAAAACAACAAGCAGTTAAAGCTGTTTTATGGTGAGATACGTTTTACTCCCAGAATGCCACAGTATATTTTTATGTTTTTGAAAAAAATGGCTACCGTGGCGTAATTCGATGACACATGTCAACAGTGAGTAGTTTGTAGTCAGCAAGTTATCTGCCCTGTATTTGTCTGCCTGCCTCCCTCTCTGGATATAGAAGCAATCCAAAAGTATCTTCATATTTAGTAAGTAAGGTATTTCTATGATTATTAATTGTAGCGTATTTTTAAAGAATTCTTGAACTATCTGACTGACTGAATAGTGCATGGAATCCGGTTTTAGTTAAAGTTGCTTTGTCTTATAAAAAGTTAGAGGACATCTTTTTTTTAATTCATTTCACTTGATTTGTTTATTTATTACACACGTGGGACCAAACACTTGTATAAATCGATAAAATTAATACAATATTACTTAAACAGTTAGAATAAGAGTACTTTCTTCCCTTCAGACATGTCACATATTACTAAGGTGAGTACAAGCAACCGGTGTCTAAATATTACACAGTATTCTCTAGAAAGCAATTATAAAAAAAAAAGTAATACAATCTTCTATTTGTTTATCAAATGTAAAAAATGCTCACTACAACTGAAAATGTAAATTTGGACAATTACTAGCTATTCGGTAATCAAAATTTCATCTCTTAGCAAATCGTACACGTGTTGTTGTTTTGTGATTATGTTATTGTTTTCTTTCTCATTCGAATATTTACTTTTTTAGCTACCAAATACAAACTAAGTATATAAAAAAATTAAACTGTATATTATTAAAATTAATTTTAAAGGTATTAGGAAAGGTGATTGTTAAATTACTTAAAAATAAACAATAAAATGTAAACATCCTGATCATTTTTTTTTCATGTTATTTACCTAGGTACAAAGAAGAAATGATTAACTTTCAAACAAAATACATTCATAATCTGATGTATACAATGATTAAAGAATGTCCAAAAAATGTCGAGCATGCACCTGGACCATTCTTGGTCAGGCCGAGAACTTTTCATTATTTCCTATCGATGAGATAGAGAAGAATTGTGTGACTTCAAGAATTTCTGTCCATATTTTTAACTCTAGATTATTTATCCTCGTTAAACTGAATGAAGTATTTTTCCATTCAAAAGTAGATTTTGTTGTTCATCAGTCAAGTCAAGGTTAAGGTTGTTTCCATTTGACATTGTTAATTTTTTTTCTACCTATTAGCTAAGTTTTCTGCTTCTAGAAATATCATGTTTGTACATGTGTATAGAGAAAAATAGGTCTTTACTCTTTTAATATGTTGACTTATAATAATATACGCCATCGACAATTTTATTTCTCAAAAATAAGTCACACAACAATGTATTGTAAACATGATCATGTGTTCCAGGGTTGGCTCAAGGGAGGGTACTGGCTATTTTACCTAAATTTAAGTCTGTTCAATAGGAGATAGAGAGAGATACATTTATTTTGTGGGGTTGGCACCAACAATTTTTTTTTTTAACGAAGGGACAACTCTAGGATGTTTCTACAGCTTTAAATTTAGTTGATATTTTAATAAGATGAATAAATTCTGCATAGGGAAGTTAACTTCTAATAAAAATAAACATGAGGAGATACATTTTTTAGTTGCAATGTAAATAAAAAAAAAAAACTCATCTCAGAAATTCGGGCAGAAAGTGAAGTTAAAAAAATATAAAATTATTTTTGTTTTCACTAATTAAAAACTTGATCACTGTAAATGCAAGTTTAAAAAATGAAGACTGAATAGGTTATTTAATAAAACTAAAAGTATACCCACATTTAAAAAAAAATCTGACAATTTTTTTCTGCTGCTCATAAGAATTTGTAATGTAAATTCATCAAGACTTACGAAGATCAATGTTTAATTTTCATATTTAATACTATTATTAAATTACAGAATACAAAGTAAATGGTTACTATTTTTCTTTTTCTAATACAGTAACAGTAATTGTCAAAGTTTATTTTTTATCTTTGTATTCAATACTACTCTCTCTATCCATGAAGATTGAAGATGGAACATTAAATCAACCGTGTTATTCAGTAGTTGATAATATATTTTTTATGCTTCAAGAGTTTTATATATGTTGTATATTCTTTGTTTATTTTAATTGCTCCCATGTTGCTTAAACTTCATATGACCATATATTTGAACTAAGAGTTTTAAAGAAAATAAAAAAGACAGCATTTTTTTATTTTTTAATGCGACATTATTCTGTGAAAACTACAAAAACTTCCTTCACTCTTTTCACATTAACTAACTATATATTTCAATTATATTTTCAAAATTTATAAAAATAATTGAATATATATTTTCTTTGTTTCAGTTTTAGAGTTCATTTTTTATTTTTCATTTAAGCATAAAAATGTATTGTGCATTGATATACAACTTTTTAAGGATTTAAAGAAATTTTAAGAAAATTTATTTATAACTGTTTGTAATTTAGTTTGAAATATTATTACTTTATAAATATTTATGCTTCCCTCAAATTCTTGTTCAGATGAAATGATTTAGAATTTTGTTTATTATTTTTCATTGTGTGTTATTTTCAAATAACTACAGCAAAACCTCATTAATTTTGTTAACTTTAAATTCTTTTGAGACTAATGTAGCTGAATGGTTTCTGTATTTTAGTTTGTTTTTCAAGTTTGACATGAAGATAATGTATTGTAGATTTGTCTTTTCTTGACTCCACATAAGCATATATATATTTCTTTTGTAATAGTCAAAAAATGTGTGTCTCCATTTAATTTTGTCATATCATTACTTCTCCTCAGCTGCTCAAAATAGTAATATTTTACTGATAATTTTTATATGAAAAAAATACATATTTACTCATAAGCTAAGCACTTATCAACTAGTGGAAGGGCAGATAATTAAGTGGGATGCGCCTGCTTTCCTAAATGCTTGTAGAAACTTTAAAACCATGAAAATATTAAGCATATTTTCTTTATAAAGAATGTTTAAGCTTGTCAAAATGAGGATATTATTTTTCGTTTTTATTTCCTTTTAAGTTTAGATATTTAAAATGGATAATGTTAAATATTTTTCCATATAACCTTTATATTACAGTTTGGATTTCTAATTTCTTTCTTGATAGATTCACATTTGTTAATGCTTGTTGTATGTCATAGGGATAATGTTGAATTGTGTGTGATGTTTTGCTTCATGAAACAGGTTAACTTTCACTGAAGATCTAGAAGTTTTTGATGTACATCAGAACAGGAAAAATGAGATTTTAAAGTGGAATTTTAGAATGGCAAAATAATACACTACGAATTTTTCTTAATTAGATTTTTATTTTTTTAAAGTTCACTGGAAAATATTCAATTTTGTTGTATTAGAATGAAGTTAAAAATATGCTTATCAGAAATTAAAATTAAGAAACAAGTTATTGATATTTCAGTGTTTATTCTCATCATCTTCAAAAGAAATCTGTACTAAGAATTGGATTTGTTAGTGGCTTATAACTGTAAAGCAGAATAAAAAGAATGAAAAAAATTATAATAAAGCAATTGACATAATAGTCTTTATATATAACATTGTACAATAAGAGTTTGTCTTTAAAACCAAGTTCAATTCTTTATCAACTTCAATGTTTGATTTATAATTTAAAAAATTAAATATAAGTCCAGTATTTTTTTTCTTTTTTAATATTAGAACCCATTGCTTTCTCTTCCCCTTTCCCACTCACATAGTCTACTTATTTACACTGCAAAGCTTGCTTAGCCAGTTTGGGCATTAACAAAAATAAATTACACTGGTTTTTTTTCTTTTTTAATCTAACAAGATTTTAATTTACATTTGCTTTCATTCCAAAGTCATGATTAAAATATAGGAAAAAGAAAAAATATTAATCCGTGTTATAATTTTAAGTATTTTATTTCTAGCTTCCAAATAGTTTTCTTAGGCACAAATCAATTGTACCATTTTAATAATATACAATTATTTATAGTACAGTACTTAATATATTTGCCATTGATTTTCCGCTTGATTCTGTTAAAAGAATTTGGTTACTAGAATTAAAACAACAAAATTGAGCACTTCTATTAAAAAGTATAATTAATATTTTATATTTCTATAAGCCAGTTAAATTTAATAAGACTTTAGAAATAGGTAACCTTGTTCCTTTGGAAGCCTATCAACCAAATACATAGTTTTGCATAAAATAACATGCATAAAAAATCTAGCACATTACACCATTTTGCTACACAATATAAAGGCAATTTCATGATGTATAACATAAATATTGTAACTAGAAAAATGTCTGAAATAAAAAAAAAAAATTCACTTAACAATCCTGAAATTGTATTTGAAAATTTTTATGGAATAAAATTTCTTTGCAGTATTTGCAAGTGTGTGTGTGTGTGTAATATATATGTATATATAATCTTAGTGAGGTGAAATAACTTTCAGCTTTTTCTAAAACTGAAATGACTGCCTGAATGTTATGAGGGGATATAACTCTCTGTACCATTAAAATCTTAATATTACCCTTTTCTTTTTTATTAAATATCTCCTTCTTATGACCATACTTTCTGGAGAATTTGTATCTTTGCATGAAATGCTTCCGTCTATATCTGCATAAGCTTATACTGACTCAATATGCATCAAAGTGTAGTTTTCTCTCTGCTTGTGGCAGCATGAAATTTTAGTCCTGTAGCATTTGATCATTTCAGAATGCACTTCTGGCATCTCTCACCAGGTGCCTTACCATTAATATAAGGACATTTTCTCATGTGTTGCTTCAAAGATAGGTAATAATATATAAAAATATCTTAAATGAGTGCAACTTGAAATCTTTTAAAAAAAAAAAAAAAAAAGTAATCATCAGTGGTTGCCAGAAAACCTAAGCTGTAGAACAGCTTCCTGCTAACCAACAAATTGTTTAGATTTGAGAGGTACTGAAAGTTTTTCATTATTGATATTTATTTTTCTTTCAATTATTTTAAAGATAACACTTTAGGCCATCATACATTCAGCCTTTCTTCAGGGTTGTTATACCCAGTGTAAATTGAACACTTTATTTATTTTTTTTCAGAGTGGAGTTTATTTTTTTTTTCAGTTTTTTTTTTCTTTTTTGTTGGGATATTAAACTTTATAATTGTTAACTTTGCCACTCTGCTGTCTTTCCTGAACTGATGTGTACTCTTCTACAGCTTGACCCAAAGAATGAATTCACAATTTTCAAACAAAGAGGCCGTTTTTTATCCTCTAGAAATGATACCCTTATGATTTCCAGAATCTATAACCTAATATATCAATATCATTTTTTTCTAATCAAAGACATGGTATGCATATCTAGATTACATTTTTCTTTTTAATCCCCTTGTGTTCTAATATTGTCTCTTATTTTAACTTTTATTCTGTACAGGTTGTGTGCTCTCTACTACATATTTAACTAATCTTGCTTTCATAAACTCTCTAAGATTTTATGTTCTTAAAGTCCTGCTTTTTTAGAAAGTGGTTGTTTTTCAAAATTGTCATATTTTTTTCGTTTTATCTTGTTCTCTATATGACTACAAGCAAACATTAATTTTATAGGATAGTTGTTTCTTTGGAGGCTGTTCCTTATGCAGATTATCTCTTTTACTGATGTTGTGTTATAATCAATAAATGATCATATATATTGTATAGATATTGGAAATCAGTTCAGATATTGTGCAGTAGGCATTGACTTTCACTAAGTAAATGTCTTAAATCTTTGCTTTGTATGAGTTTACAACAGACCTTCTTGAATAGGCTGATAACTTTTTTTTATCTATACTCATATTCTCTTGACAATGTTGTTCAACAATACATGCCTATATGCTGGTGTGATCAACATATGAAGGTGTTTTCAATGTATCTTTCCTTGTGGTTGGTAGCAATGATTGATTTCAGGTTATTTTCTCAATAGTTATATTGGCTTTTAGTTGAATGTTCACAATGTCACCACTTCTATTTTTGTATCTGTCTATATTTCTGAGATGAGGTATTATGCACATTATTTACATTATTTGGACTATTGTCCTCATCTTTGTCACCATATTTATTACAATGTTTTAGCCGTTGTACGCTCCGGCCTTCTTCAGGTGGTTGGAATGTCGAACTGAACCCTTTATTTTGCTCACTGGGGTAGACTGTTCTAGTTCCATGTGCCATGTTTAATGGATGTCAATTACGCCTCTAAAACAAAACTGCTCTCTATCAACCACCACAAGGATCCATCCCTGCATCCCATTAGAATGTCTGATGACCTACTTCTTGAGAGCTCCTCCCTGCGGCTGCTCGGTCTCACGCTGTCTACTGATCTGAGATGGAACAAATACATCGAGTCAGTTGCATCAGCCACCGCAAAGAAAGTTGGTTCTCTGTGCCGAGCCAGGAAATTTTTCTCCCCAGAATCGATCGTTCAAGTCTATAAATCGACCATTCGCCCTTGCATGGAGTATTGCTGACATATATGGTCTGGGGCCCCTGCTGTTTGCCCCGGGGTTCTTGATAAGATCCAGAGACAGATAGGCAACGTGATTGGCCCTGATCTGTCATCTCGTCTGCAGTCGCTCTCTCACAGACGTGATGTTGCCTCGCTCTGCCTTTTTTACAAGTACTTCCACGGTAATTGCTCTGAGGAGTTGCGTTCGCTTGTCCCCAGGCCTCGTGAATTTAAACGCCCCACCAGGCTGGCATCCTGCTCCCACCCCTACACCATGGAAACTGTTAGATGTAGACGTCTCTTCTACTTCAATAGCTTCATGTCTCGCACATCTCGCCTATGGAACTCCCTTCCCTATTACTGTTTCCCTGACAAATACAATCTCCAACGGTTTAAGTGTAGCGTCAATCAACATCTCCAGTTGCCTTGATCTATACACTTCCCTTCTCCACATCCTTTCATTTCTCATTCCTATCTGCTCTCGCTCCGGATCTTTTGTGGCCCCCTTGCCTTGATCGACCCACTGTCTTTCTCTTTCTCCACATCCCCTCCCTTGCCACTCCTATCTGCTCTTCCTCCAACCCTTCTTTAACCCCTTGTGTGATAGTGGCCTCCGGCCTTGCTTGGGGTGATATGATTAAAAAAAAAAGAAAAAAAAAAAATCTCCTGTTATTTTCCCTCTGGAAGTTCTATTTTTGTCTCTCAAAGCATTCTTCCAGAATCCAATATTTCTTATCACTGTTGAAATTTTGAACAGTATCATATCAAAGTTCAGCCTCTCTAACATTAATGGGAATATCCTAGATTATCTTTACAAAGTGGCTAGAATTTTTCATACAAGATAGACACTTGAGTATCTGTCTATATTTTTGAGATGAGGTATTATGTACACTATTTACATTATTCGGACTATTGTCCTCATCTTGTCGCCATGTTTATCACATTTCAGCGGTTGTATGCTTCGGCCTTCTTCAGGTGGTTGGAATGTCGACCTAAACCCTTTATTTCCTCAAGGACATATGGCACAGTGGATAAAGATTTTAGTTAGATCCAGTGACAGGGCCCGAAGAGTGTGAGTTCAATACCTGGTTAAGACAGTGGAGAACTTTCAGAGGGGTATTAAAAAGAAGGTAACTGATAACTGACATCCATTAGACATGGCACATGGAACTAGAACATGGCCGAAACATTGTGATAAACATGGCAATAAAGATGAGGACAATCGTCTGAACAATGTAAATAGTGAAGATAGACACTTGTCTAACAGGAATCCACTCAGCGGTAACATAAATACACAGTCTCTAATGATAATAGGTTTTAGTAGAATACTATTTTTATTTTTTTGAAAACTATACACATGTGCTAGGTTACAATATATTTGGATACATTGTTGGTAATTAATACTGTAAGCGAACTGCAAAGGTTTTATGCAAATTATGTTTTAATCTTTTATTTATGTAAATTCATCATATTTTGCTTGATTTTTTTTTTTTTTTTGTTTTTTCAAATAGCCTTACACAATTTACCTGAAGGGTAGTATATTTCATAAAAGCAATTGTGGTTTTCTTTCAGTGAATTTAAAATCTTTAACTTGTTGGAACTGCCAGGGTATGACTGCACCAGCCCTTTTTTATATACAGATCTAATACAAAGAACACTCCAAAAGTAAAGCCTCCTCTATATTTTAACAGTAACTACAATGGATTCAGAAAGTATGACCGCATTGGCTAAAATAAATGTTCATTTTCTATATAGTCACAACTATTTTCACCAAAAGTGAACATTTCATAGGCTGACAGCTGTGCAGAGGGACTCAAATCATGGCTTGTTACACATATTTCTGTCAGCACTGCTGAAACATTACCCACAACTTATGCTCACATCCACTGTTTGGTTTCTGCAAGCATCAGTGAATGTCACATATCCAATGAAATACCTATGCTTTCATGTCAGACCATGTTGCCAGTTTGCAACTCTGTAACAGAGTGAAATAAATTTGCCCTCTGTTGCCATATACCAACATCATTCACCTACATGGGCCAAAATAATAATATAGGAGACATTACTTTGAAAGTGACCCTTGTACATGATCTTTCTGGAAATGAATTGGCTATTTAATAACAAAAACAAAAGTATCTTACTTAGGGCTATGTTGCTTTAGTCCTTGTTAAAGTATTCTCCTTGAGACCTTGCACATATCCCAGCATCACTTTCACTTTTCAGAACAAAGTCCTGCCATATCACTATCATCTGCTTCATAGTTTGAAAGTGTTTCACTTGTGGTGAATTTTTTTTTTAACTTTAGGAAAAGTTGAGTGGTGTGATCTCCTGCAAGAAATTCCTGTATGAGATCTGAAGAATAGGTAAGTGATACATTCAAAATGATTGTCTGCTTTCTCAACCTTTAGTGGGACCCCGCAGATCTTTTAATTCTCATGTTCTCAATCATTAATTTCCCTTAATTGTAACCCAGACAATCTGCTTGTTGAAAGCCTTCCCAAATGTTGATTGCTTTCAACAGATTCTCAGCCAAGTATGAAGTATTAGTAGCAATATTTAGGGTTTCACTCTCTCTGAAAACCTTCTAAATCATTTAAATACTTTCTGTGAATCAATATCTAAACTTCAATCAAATATTTGTTGTATATTCATTGTAGATATGACAGACACAATATACAAGCTTATTTGGTGTTACACTACCAGCTAAGTATAACTCCCAGAGAATAATGTTTGTATATTTGTTGTAAGATCCTCTCTGATTGGTTGCCAAGTTAAATCAAAGGTTGGTCAACTGGTTCTTGAGATATTCAAAATAATTGGATACTTTCCAGAGAGACCTTTATGCAATCAAATTTTTGTTTTGTCACTTTTGCTTTGTTCTTTTTTATAGCGCACACCTATGACCAATCTTTTTGTTGTGGCTACAGTGGTTCAGTTGAAAACTTTACCTAAAATCTTAATTTTTCAAACCATTCAACTTTACAATTACCATTTGGGATTGTCTTGCCCAAAGAACCTTATACCAAGTATTTCAAGATTAATTTTCTTTTGAAAGAAAAATTTTAATTATCTTTTCTCTAGTTGTTGAATCGGAAGAGTGATGCTAACTCTTTACTTGGTTGATAGCTCAATTTGCAAATCTTGTGAGCTTCTAATTTCACTTGTATCCATTTAATTAATGTTAATGACTCCTTAACTTTTGAATATTGTGCTATATTATCCATACAACTTGAGATATTAATCTTAATTAATCACCAGTTCAACTTTTAGATAGGCAAAGAGTTGTTAACTGTAATTATTTCCTGACTTCTTCTCTGTTAATATAAACAATAGGTCAGATTATAATGGGAAATTTGTAATGTTCTGAGTTCACACTATCCACTGAGTGTATGTATGTCATAAACACTAAGTATATTCACTTGCTTGTAATCCATTTGCTAATGAGAAATTTATGGAGATTAAAGTTTCTCTGGAACGAGGAATTATCATTATTTACATGCAGATTATTGACCTCATCTTTATTATTATAACGTTTCAGCTGATTTTTTTTTCTTCTAGTGAAATAAATATTTATTAGAATGTTAAGGCTGAATGATGTCAATATCTATCTGTGTAGTCAGGATGAAAGCCAATTTGTTCTGGACAGATGTAAACAAACAGCAAATGTCTTGAATTTCAAAGTTGTAAGTTTAAAGCTTTAAAATGGATTGTGAAGTTGAATTGATGGATAATTATTAGAGCTTGCAAAATTAAAACACTTGAAATTGAAAAATCAAAAAAATAATGATCAACAGGTACCACTGCAGAAATTCATTGAAGATCTTGGGCAATTCTGATGCTAGTCTGCTAAGAGCATGACTAGGACTTTATCTCTCAATCTGTCTTGTATCAAGAGAGGAATTAACAGGCAAGTCTTTGTCAAGCTATGGAATTTTGCTTTTTTGTTCATACTAGAATTATAACATGCTAATGCATGTTGAAATCCTCAGTTTTTAGTATTAAGTTATTGCTAATGTTTTTGTCAAGATTTACAAACTCTACCTTTCATTCAATTTCGCAAACCAATCAATGCAATTTGAATAAGCTGATTTGTTTGGAAAAAATACTTTGACAAAAATCCTACTTCACAGTTTAATAATTTCTTTAATTTAATTTTATAGGAATTCATGGTAAAAATATTTTTAAGAACATTTCTTTTTTCCTATTTAACTGTGAAGAATAAATTCTCAGGATTTCTTACTCTTGAGCATGCAACATACAATTGGCCATGCATAAATATTTGTTTCTGGAGCCAAATTACAACTTTTTGAAGCATTTGGCCTTGTGATTTGTTTATAGTTCTCACAAACATGGTGAAATGGAAACTGGATTCTTGTATATAAAAACTTAAGATATGCAAAAAACAATATTGCATTTTTATTAAAGAAGTATTTATTTTAATCATTAAATTGTTTTTACAATAGTGGGAGTATTTTGTATGTTAAATAAAACTTTATTTTTTTTCCCAAAAATTAACGAAAATTTATTGTACTAAGCTACACATCCAAGTAAAACCAAATATACTTTGTACCCCCTTATGCATTTACACTCCTCCCCCAAATCTCATTTCGATTGGTCAATATATGACTATTTTAGAGTGTGTGACAGACTGATGGACTAATGGAAATCCCAGATATATATATATATATGCCATGCCTAATTTTTCTATTTCCCCTCGTGTTACAGCTTTGCGGTGTTCTTGCAGCCTTATCTTAAGTGGACAACCTGTTTCTCTTTTATATTTCTCACCACAGCTGCATGGGATCGCATACACACAGTCCTTAATCAAGTTATCCTCTATGAGAGGTCTTAATTGGAAGAGGTGTCTGCAAAATGTCTAACAACATTTTAAGGTTGTCCTGATGTTATATGGACCACAGATCTTTTGTATTTTTTCCAATAATCCCTTCACTTAGGGTAGGCAGACCAAGGCTGTTTTCTGAGCATTGTTACCCTCTTATAGCTTTCTATCCCAGTTTGTTGGAGCTGCTGTCATGTACCCAGGGTAATCAACATTAGCTGAGTGCCTCTGAGGAATCAACACTGAACAAGGGTTTTACATCATTGCCCTAATCAAGGAAATAGCCTTGAACATTCATCAGAATCAGGCAGATGAGCTAAGATGAAAAGCGAGACAAAACCTAGAGAGCGATAAGCCACCCAAAACTCATAAATGGTGACCCAGAGACATATGAACAAGAAATGTTGAGTATAAGCAGTATCCTACAATGTAACGAATACCCTGGGAGAGTGCAAGAGGCTCACAACACTTGGAAAATAGCCTTGGTCTGCCTACCCTAAGTGAAGGGATTATCAGAAAAAATACAAAAGATCTGTGGTCCATATAACATCAGGACAACCTGCAAAAATTGTTAGACACTTCGCAGACACCTCTTCCAAGTAAGACCACTTCCACCATAGAGGGGAACATGATTAAGGACTGTGTATGCCATCCCATGCAGCTGTGGTAAGAAGTATAAAGGAGAAACAGGCTGTCCTCTTAAGATAAGGCTGCAAGAACATTGTAAAGCTGTAACATGAAGGGAAATAGAAAAATCAAGCGTGGCTGACCACATATGGAGATGTGGATGAAGTTGAAATAATAGACAGAAAACATCACTGGAAAATACAAAAACTTAAGGAATCAGTGCACATGCCAGGCCACAAAAATTTCCTAAGCTGGCCAAGCATAGAAATGAATCCAGTATGGGAACCAGTCATACAAGGTGCTAGAGAAAAACAATAAAAACAACATTATTGCAATATGAGCTCTTAAAGAAAAAATGTTACTAAGATATTAGATTTATAAGTACCAAAAATTCATAAACTGATGTCCTCAAGGTCAGATGGCCCAGTGGGTAAAAGTGTTGGTTGAATCCAGTGACCTGTCCCAAAGAGTTCGATACCTGCTACAAAAACTTGGAGAGTTGAGTTAAAGTTAATATTGAGACACCTGGAAGAGGCATGGCACATGGAACTAGAACAATCTACCCCAGTGGACAAAATAAAGGGTTCAGATTGAAATTCCAATCACCTGAAGAAGGTCAAAGCGTTACAAACATAGCAACAACATAATGTTCCTTTATACAACCCAGATAAATTGGAAAGTTCACTTGTAGAAATAGACTATGGATAATATCCCAGGATCAATTCTTCCTGTTGTCATTTCCGAAAACAGTTTGGAAATGAAAACTACCACATCTCTTCTGACATTGGCTGTTTCTGCAATAAATGTATTCTGAACTACACATCTTATTTCCCTGGAGTTTTACCAAACTGGAAAGAATTTCCTTGATTCTCACAAGAAGAAAAATTCTATAACCTCCCTGACTATCCTCATCTGGAAGATTGCATAAAGCAACATCACTAACCAGCATCAAATGCAATCAATTCTCTGAACCCAGATGCTGATATTTCATTGACAATTTGGATAGTGATTTTGCTCTGGTAATTACTTTGTTAGCAGTCACTAAATCCTTTATAATCTATTACTTGATATTAGTTGCCAAGCTACAAACTTCAAACAATAAATTTGGGCTTCTTTGATGTGCCAATCATAACAATTATCATACTTTTGATTGAAGAGTGGTTTTTCTTTTCTGTTAATTCTGACTCTTGTATAGCTCTCATGGGATCTACCTGAATTGGTACTATTTTGCCTGTGTGTGTGTATATATATATATATATATATAAGCTTTTGATTAAGATATATCTTTGAATTAATACAGATTAGGTCAATTCCACATTATTTCAAAGCCTAGAAAATCATACTTATATTAATGTTGTCTTCAATTTTTTTTTTTTTTCACTTCTTAACAAAATGAAGTCATCTACTTGGCAGGCTTATATGCCTATCAGGGAATCAGTTTTATCAAATCAGCAGAACACACTAGGAACCATCTTTGATATAAGGCCATTATTTTCAGTCATGACTGATTTGCAAGGAAGCATCACTTAATCCATAAACACACTCAAGTTGTCATATTTCATTGGAATTTTTTTTTCTCTTAGAGGTTTAATGTAAACCTCTCTCTCACCATAATTTGTTCTTGCAGGGATGCAGTTTTGATGTCCATAGAAAATGTAGTTTCCATTGACATTGAGCCATAACTACCATTATCGATCACAAAGACTCCTGAGCAAAAGTTAGTGAATCTATTTGAATATTAACACCAAATTCTTCAAATCTCCTTTCTACTAATTTTGCTTTTCACATAATTCTCTCGGGTATAGATTTTAAACTACACACCTAGTGGGTAGATATATATTTCTAACCAGAATTTTCTAGTTCAGGAAAAACACTTTTTCATAGCTGTCAAGTTCTTTTATTGTATCATAAACTGAATATTATCTATCATTATTTTCATTTGTAGATTCCTCATCTGATTCAGTCACATCAAGATTTAGATCTATAGACCTTTTTTCACCTTCCACATTTATTGAACTTATTTAAATGCATCCATATTTTTCTTGCCACATGATTTCACATCTCAACTAATAATGTATACATGAATGCAACCGTCTCTTTGATTATAACAATATAACCTGGTTTTATAGTAACTGTAGAATCCGTAATTGGGTCAATTATTATGGTTTGCTATTTATGTGGACTTTCAATAGAACATTCATAATCAGATGATTCTAAATCATTTGTCAACAATGTTTTGTCAATTAATTTTGGCTTTTTTTTGTGTGTGTGTGTATATATATATATATATATATATATATATATATATGCGTCATTGTCTTTTTTACTAGGATGATCAACTTTTTGGAGTCTGCATTTGTGTGTTTTCACAAGCATTCCTCCATGTCTGACAAAAACGGGGCCATTTTTTTGAGCTATGACAATGTCTGTCTCTTTTTGTTTATTTGGTCTCTTGTAGTCGACTCCGTAAGATCAGAAATCCAGAGCCTTAAATCAAAATATCCTAAATCTGTCTTGCAAGTCCAAAATTAAAAATACCAATGGATGTAAATAATAATAATAATAACAAAAAAAAATGTTAAAAATCTGTATTCATGGCACACAACATACAATTGCCTGCTTCACCCACAAACAACAGAAAAACTGTCCCTATCATCTAAAGTAGCATTCTGTTATTGTGCTAAGAATGGCTGTGATTGGTTGAGACTGATAGGCAAGTGCAAACAATTACCATATTTCAAAGCATTACTAAAGTTGACCCAATTTTGATTTTTCTTTTTTGACAAAAAGCACAAAACAAAAATTCATCAACTCTGAAGAAACACATAGTTTTACTGCCAGTCAAAAAAAATTACTCCACCTTCACCCCAGTTGGTTGCCTATTTCCATGAATAACTCAACCTCTTGCTCAGCCATCAGGTTCCTTTCATGGTAAAAATCCACATTTAATCATTAAATAATAGTATTGAGAAATAAGTTTTCATGTACTTCTTCAATTATGCATTTCTCTTTGTGATGCTTACTTAAACAATGTATCCATATCTTTTACCAGAGTTTTTAATATTCTGCATCTTTTCTCTTTACTTTCACAATATCAGTAGCTTTTGCTGGCCAATCTATTTTCCTTGTTTATTAGCCTTTTAATTTTTCTCAGTTTTTTGCAACCTTCTTAAAGCCATTTCTTTTTCTTTTCATGCTGATGTTTTTAAATTTTTATTATGATTATTTTGTAACCTCTGGGCCTCTTTCATTAAATTTCCAGTTGTGTTCCTATCACTTTCTAACTTTACAATATCTTGTTAGTCTTCTCTTATGACCCATGGAAAACTTTGTATCTGAAATTAAAAATAAATATTTCCTATACTCATGTATGGATGTATGCTTTATATATATATATATATATATATATATATATATATATATATATATATATCTCAAAAATACTTTTACAAACTTTGGAAGCAGGTTCCTCGCACCAAATCATGGTAAAATGTCCAAAAGCCTATTGTTGTACCACAACACAACAACTCATAACAAATGTTCAAAATGTCCTCCACTTGCTTCTATACACACATGCAACCATCAGATCATTGACTGGCAGACCATTTCAAATATTCACACATGGTGTTGAATGGTTTCGCAGGTCCCCATGACATGTTGATGAAGTCTCTCTGCATTATTAATGTCTGTTGCATAAACCAATTGTTTTAGGTGGCATCACAGATAAAAATCTAAAGGACTGAGTTCTGGTGAACCTGCAGGCCAGGGAACTGGTCCCTGCCTGCCTATCCATTTTTCATGGTAGATGTCGGCCAGTGCATCATGAACAATGTGACTAAAATGTGCTGGAGCTCCACCATGCATGAACCACATGCATCTTTATATTAGCAAGGGGTACATCCTCTAGCAGGTCTGGAAATGGGTTTGAAATAAAGTCCCTGGAGACGTTTCCTGTAAGACCTGCTGGGAGAACATATGGACCTACCAGACAGTCACCAACAATTCCAGCCCACACATTAACCGTAACCTGATGCAGGTATCTAACCTGTATTATACCATGGGGATTATGATGTGCCCACAAAAATTGGTTGTAAATTTGTTATTCCATCTCTTCCAATTGTTGCCTCAGCCATAATCAAGACTGAAGTAGGGAAACTATGAATCAGCTGTTTATGCAATAAACCATCAGCAAAAGTTCTCCTGTTGTGAGTGATCAGAGGGTGAAAGACCCTGCACACATTACAAATGATACGGTTGCAGGAGTTTCTATTGAAGAACAACACACACACTAGTACTATGAGATGTATGACATACTAGGACCACTTGACATGTGCTGATACCTGAATCATCTCTGACAGCCTGTAGAATGTGTTCTTCGTGCTCAGGCATACAAGTGGATCTCTGTCTTCCTCAGTCTATAGTTTATGATGACACAGATCCTGTCTCTGCAACATAAAAATAAACAGCAGCAACAGTTGGGTGACTCAGTTGCTTCCGGTCTGGAAACATGTCCATTACCATTTGCATGGCTGTATGTAAAAATCATATCTGCCTGCTCACAATATGAATATCCTGCCATTGTTAAATAGAACACTACTACACATGTCGAAGACAGACTAGCCACAAATGTACACAAATGACAAATATAACCTAGTCTTTATGGCAATATACCTGCCATCTACTGTAAACTTTCTTTAATCTTAATTACTCAAAAACGAAGGGTTTACAGATGTATTTATATGAACTTTTGTCCTTGTTTTGGTTTGAGGAACCCACCCCCAAAGGTTGTAAAAATATTTCTGATACACCCTTTGTGTGTGTGTGTGTGTGTGTGTGTGTGTGTGTGTGTACACAAAAATATAATTAAAAAAACTAGAGTTGTATAATCTTGCACCACACAAATAACATACTGTAGATATTTGTAATAAAAACATAAGTTGAAATTCACATAGTGTATTTATATCAATGTATTAAACAAAATTTACCAATATTGGTTGGTTAATACTAATTTGATTGAAAAAAAAATGTCTTATAAAATATGTAAGTATTCATTTGTAAATCTAATGATTTGTTAGCAAGTATATTTGGAATTTTCCAACTATGGTGTGTTGAGTGTTACCTAATCAAACTGTTGATTAATGTCTCTGTTCTAAGGATGTACCAATTAGTTATAATATGCAAATGATGTTGATTTAAATCTGATCTTTTAATGAATTTTTTTTTTTTTTTTAAAGGGGAACTCTTTGTATCTCTCATTAAAAGATTTTTACACTATTTATATCGTTCGGACTGTTGTCCTCCTCTTTATTGACATATTCACAACATTCCAGCCATTGTATGCTCCGACCTTCTTCGGGTGCTATACATTGAAGTTTTGAACAGGACCCTTTATTTAGTTAAGTGTATATCACCTGAATAATGTTGGACCATACAATGGCCAAAATGTTGTGAATATGGCACTGAAGATTAGGATAACAGTTTGACCAATATAAATAGTGACAATACCTCATCTCGGAAATATAGATGGATATAAAAGATTTAATGCATACAATTCTTGACTGTTAAACAACCAAGTTGGAAGAGACTTAAAATTCTTTAACCTTACTGATCATCAAATCAGCCTTTCTATGCAATAACTATTAATCATTCTCTTGAATACATGGCCTCTAACAATTTAGCATTATGGAATGAGAACAGGATAAGACAAAAAAAAAAGCTATCCACAAAGGGCCATTGTAGAAGCATCCTTCTGTTCATTTGTAATTTCTCAATGCTTTGTACATTAATAGTTTTCTTGCGATGCCGTTAATTCTACAAGACACTAATTTTTTTTTTTTTTGACACTAATTTTTTTTTTTTTTTCCTATAATTGACCAAACTGATAATGGCTGGATAAACATTTGATTTTTGGCATTATAAACCTAAAACCATGCATGTACTGTTAAAGGTTGCATCTGTGAGTAGAGGGTACCCATGAGGTTAATTTGGCATAAAATCTAGTTATGTCTAGGCTTTAAGTAGTTGAGTAATAATGTAAGCATTCAGGCATTATTTTCTTTTTTTGCTTCTTTGTTTTCTCCTAATGTGATCATCTCAATTGTTATTGACCAGATTTGTACATAGATACATTGTGTTAATTTCCCCAAGGAAATATTAGATCAAAAATAGTTTGCTTAGAAGTAAACTATAATGTTAACATTGCTTTGAAATGGTTCAGTTGTTGGAGTTCTTCATCATAAATCAGTCTAGGGTTCAATTCTGGGTGCTGCCCACAAAGCCTGTAAATATTCTGGATGGATTGAGAAATTTATTTCTGCTCAACAATTCTTCTTGGTAGCATTTTAGTACTGTACTCAACAAGAAGTCCTATGTAAATATTACAATGAAATATTTCCTGTTAGTCACAGTTGACTGCTGAAAAGTATTTTGACTGGTTCAGTCGTATTTTTGTTACACAAGTCATTTAGTACATGTTGTACTGAGAGTCACCTGTTTCCAATTCTAATATTAAAAATTGCTTTTCATGCTCTTGTCATCAATTAACAAACAAAGCATCTTGACAATATTTCTGATTATTTTCCATCTGATGAAAGGACATCATCATGGATGCCATGTCTATTTATTATCTCTAAAAATGTCTCCTCCTACAATAGATTGAAAAAATATTCACCAATATTATGATTAGCAAATTATTACATATGTTTAAAAAATGTTGCAAAGGCAAATGGATCAATAGATTTGAGTTTAGAGAATGACAAAGGGACAGCAAAATCCTTGGCAAATCACTGGTCCCATTCATTCATAAGTATGATTCAGATGTCTGCTATTGATTAATGGAATAAAGCAAAGAAATGATGATTGAAAAAAGAGGAAACTGTTTTAAAAAGAGAGGTTAAAAAAAAAAAACCTTTGCTCTTGTCTGACTTGCACACTGTCTTCTATCTTACTGATAGAAATTTTCTTTCCCCTCACTTTAGAGATTTTTTTTTTTTCTAGAACAGTGACCGATTTTTTTTTTTTTTTTTTTTTTTCTCCTCCAAGTTAGTAATGGTGTTTTCTTTTCCTTTTTAGCTTTTGCTCTTTTATTATGTCAATAGTGGCTTTTTTTGAAAAAGAAAACATTGAATTTGTATTTTTATTGCTAAAGCACGAAGAAATTTTGAACAGAGATTTTTTTGTCTTTTTCTTTTTAAATATCTCTTTTACTAAACATTCTTTTGTGCATATTTATATTAGATATTTTTTTAAATAATAAAATCTGAAACAGATGCTTGCTTTATATTTTATAACTGAATTTAAGAATTCAATTTATAAAATACTGGATTATTATTTTTGTTTTTATATGCATGATCCTTGCCACTTTGTTTTCAAAAATGCATTATCTTTCATAAGCTTTGGTTGTACTGTTTTTTATTTTTTGTTTTGTTTCTTTTAACTTCTCAAAATAGAAATACTGAAAAAGGTGTTAGAAACAGGTCAGATATTTAAAAAGAAAATTATTTTTTCTTTATAATGCCCATATCACTTTATTAGTAAATGAAAATCCTATTTTTTATATCCGTATACATTGTGATAATTAGAAAACGTATTAAATAATAGATTATCATTATAGTTTTTTTTTTCTCTCAGAAAATCACAAGTCTATAAGTTTTATAAGACTAACTGAAATATATTTGAGGATTATGTTACATTTTAGAGAAAGAATTAGCCTAGCATGAACTTATACTAGGCAGCACCCATTTTGTGATCTCAATGGTGTCAATTTTAGCTATTTCTGAAGTAAATATAAAGTTTAAAATGACCTCTTTTAAGACATTTTTTTTTTTATAAAAAAAATGTTTGCAATTCCTGCCAATTGCAACGATTTGTTTTTATAATAGTTTGAATCCATAAAATCATTTTTTAGTCTCAATTATTAAAATAATAAAAACTTAAATTTGTTTTTTATGAAATTCATGTATTTCAAATTTTATAGCTTTCAAAATGGATTTTCATCTTTATGTAAAAAAATAAACTAACTTTTATTTGAAGTTTCCTGAAAAAATGCTTTTTCACACAAAAGTTTTTATTTAAAAAAAAACTTTAATTTCCATCAAAAATTGTTTATTTTATTTTACTAATATTTTCCTTTTGCATAATTGAACTTTTTTGTGTTAAATTATTATGGCATTTAAAATATTCTGAACTTTTATTCTCATTTATTCCTCCTCTTCTGCTTCAACTTAACAGACAGGTTAAGTTACTTGCAAAATTTACTTTTTTAGCTTTTATAAAGAAATTTTTGAAAAGTGACTACCGCCTAAATTTCCAACTCCCAGTGAATACAATTAAAATCTTAATATGGGCAGAATTGTTCATTTGGTTTTAGCATCATTTTTATAAGTGCCTAAAGCTTGGATTGATACTTGGGATCTTTGAAAATTTATTTTAAGAGGTTCAAAATACTGCAAAAGTATTTTCTGCTTTCTGATAGAGCTCAATGAAATATTTTTCAGTTATATTTAAACTAAGCCCATTTCATTCAATAGCTACATCCCATCCTGAACTACAAATGTGAACGTCTTTGGTAAATTTGTTTTGAATCACCTAATCCACTTGAGGTGTCAAAATGTATCTCTCATGTTGGATTGAAAATTTCATGTCCTATCTATGCTTAGCAAAATGGGATATTACTGTTTCTCTTTAAGTTTTTATCTGATTCTCTTTTCCTGTTCAAATATGAAATTTTCATTACATTTATCAGCATTTTCTGTTGGATCAAAAAGATCATTCCCTGTTTCTAATTAGATGACATTAGGAGTATTTGGTTTTCAGTCAACAGTCATAACAATGAAAGAAAAATAGCTAAAACTTCAGATTTACTTAAATGTAACAAATTGTAACAGGCAATGAAAATTAGATACTTTGTAACACTGGAGTCAGATGCTGGGGAAAATAAAATGAGACACTATGAAGATTTTCTTTATTCAAATAAGGTGATGTATATATGGTGGTACTGGAAGTAATTTCTATTATTATTGCTTTCAGAGAAGCAAATTATTCATTCAAATGGTAATATTCAGCATTCATTGACTGAGCAGCCAATGCTACTTTAAGGTGAAATTTATAAAATCTTTTTATTAAAAGAATTTTTAAGGAAAATAGATTTGTCAAGTCCAATAACTGTTATCACTCTTTCCAGTATTTATGAGGGCTTTCCTAACCTTTTTTTCTTTTCTTTTTTATTTAAAAAGTGTGGAATATTAATGAGTGAAATAGCAATAGGTTAGCTTAGATCAGAGAAAGTGGGAGTCAGAGATTGTAATTCCAAGGGTCAAAAATCATTCTTACAAGTCCAATGTCAGAAAATAACATGACCTTAAATCAAAAATTTTCAAAACAGCAAAAAGTAATCCTGTTGTCCAAAGTAAAGTTCTTTTATTGGGTTAAGAATGGTTGGGAGTGGTAGGAAGTGCAAATACCATATTTCAATGCCTATTAAGTCAACCTGATCTTGATTCAGATTTTTTGATAGCAGAAGAGAGACAAATTCTTTTCAGAGGTAAGATTTGGTTTTCTCCTCCATTCAAACACAACCACTCACTGATCTCACGATCACACAGGTAACCACCCAGAGTGGGCCACTTTAGTTTTGTGCTGCTTCTTAGTGGAACAATCCTAGTCCTCTGGATTTGAGATGCCCAAAGTTAGTTAAACAATGTCTGCTTCTGAGGACAAATTGAATGCACTGATTAGTGATTAATCTTTTCCTGTCTGAGGACACACTTGTTTCACTTGCTGATGTGCCAGAACCCACAAAGGGGTGCAAATACTTCACATGGCACAGTATTCCAGTAATACATTCTATTCAATATCGCATTGTGGATCAATTATGTAGAGATTTTATCCATCAAAGTCGTGTGGTCCTTGCTTTTTCTCGTGCAGGTGGGATCATAGTGCCATTGCCCCTTAGCCAGACTTGGTAGTGATGTGTCATATTGGCAGGCACAGTTGAGGACAATGTCATTTGACTGGATACTGGGGAATTCTGGTTCACAGCCTGCTATCCGTTTCCACAGTGCAGTCCAGAGTTTGCCACTCATTGAATTCTGCACAAGAATCAGACCATTGGACTCTAAGAACCATACAGATGGATTCTCTCTCTTTGAACTTCACGTCTCCTGTATGTGTGTTATACAGGCACTGCCTAGGACTTTGATGGCATCAGTCCCAAGTAGCAGATTATAATCTGGTGGGGCCCCCCTCTCTTACACTACATACAAGTACATCAATTTCAGCAATGTTGTCAGCTTTTGTATGAATCCCAACAATGCCAACTCTGCAGCAAGCTTGTGTTTCCTTAGTTCTTGTGGTCACTGTAACCCATTTCATGGACCACATCCAACACAGCTTTGCACTCACTAGAGCGAGAGCATCACAAATCCAGGAGCACCAAGCATGATGTTCCAGTGACATAAACAGAGATGACTGGTAGTGTGTTGTTCCTGCTGTTTTGTACTTGGTCCCTATTTCTTGAACACTCTTGAGCCACATGACCAACTTCATGACATCAAAAGCATCATACGCCATTATATGCCTTTCACACCAAACTGCCACAAATCCCTCCCTGTCAATACTGACAGACCTTGGCAAAATGGTTGGCTCCAAAGCATCTGTAACAGATCATTGGTTGTTGGGGTGGGTCCTGTTTCCTGTTGGCTGAATAGCTTGGGTGGTTGGCTCCTCAGATTCTTCTACCTTTGTCATAACAGCATGGGCTCTGGTTAGCAGTTGAACTCAAGGTTATATCATCCATTCTGGATGACACTTGAAGTAGCTGTTAACATTGCTTGAAAATTCCAACACAAATGCACATGTTATCCAGCATTCTGGCAGTTCTCCAATTAGTATGGAAATCTTCTCCAGTTCTGCCAAAATCATGTTCACTGTTTCACCAAGGCACAAATGTCATATCATAAATTGTTCATATGTGACAAACAAATCAGTCATGAGCACAATTATTAGGGCTTGTTTAATCTGCCCAATATCAGCATTCTGTTCTTAACTTAGATGTCAGTATGCCACAAGGGCATCTCCTCTCAAATACTGCCAGAGGGATCGTTCAATTTTTCCACATGTTCCATTCACTTTGACCACAGGCTGACCTTTTTTTTTTCAGCATAGAATGTTGAATGTTTTATCCACTATATTGTAAAGATTTTGCTGAAATCAAATAGCTTTGAATTCAATTAATCAGTCTCGCAAGTTTGAAAATAACTGGTCTGTGGATTGGCTTCAGTCCATCAACATAAGTGTTAAATAAATATGTTCATGCGTGTATCTATTCACTTCCAGTAGATGAAATATGTCAGTCTGGAAGAGTAATTCATCTAAGAGAAGGAAAACTGATTTTTAAACCTCAGCTGCCTTGTGGCCATAACCAATCATGGGAAATTTTTTGGGAGTAAACCCTGAGGACAAATCTGGAGCTGGAGTCTCTAAGTCTGCAGAAACTTAAATTCAAAGTTGGTATCTTGCATGCTATAATTCACTTCATGGCTTGAAAGCAGTCTTTAGCCTTGAGTTACCTGTTTCCCTTTCTCCATGTCAGCATCAAATTCTCCAAAATTTCTTTCCTCATTATTTATCCAAGAAATTTCAACTGTTTCTTTCTGATATTAAGTATGTGTTCTTTTTGTTTCCATATTCCTTAAAATGTCCTCATTACTAAAATGTTCAGTCCATGTTATTCACAGCATCTTTCTGTAGAACCACATTTCTCTGGAGTGAGCGGCTTGGTGATAGTAGCCGTGGCTCCAGGGGACACAGTCCTATGGTTAAAGAGAATCTCAGTAGAGTTCCACCACGGAATATGTGAGTGAGCGGCGCTATATTGAGTCTGATTTGATACCTCTTCGTCACCGAGGCCAGTTGGAACAGTTGGTATAGTGTTTGCTTGACAACCTGGCTGTCAGGGTTTCAATTCTCGGTAGTGGATGCGCACTGCTGATGAGTCCCAAATATAGGGCAAAATGGCCGTCCAGTGCTTTCTGCATTTTGTTGAGGTTTCAGACTCGATGAATCACTTAAAATAAATATATATATATATATATATATATATATATATATATATATATATATATATATACACGCACACACACACACACACACACACACTATCAGGCTTCACCCAGTAAGATATATTCACTACTTGAAATCTTTGAAACAAAAATTTCAAATAAACATTTCATTCATAAATTGGCTTGTTATAGTTTAAGGAAAGTTTTACAAATAGATGCCAACTTGTTGAAGGCCAAGTAAAATACAAATTTCAAACTCTTTTCTGCACTATAAAAGACGATATTCCTAAACAGAACTATTTTTGATATGAAAATCAAAAAAATCCTTGAATAAAAGAACAGTAATGAGGGACAGTTAATTAATGGAATAAACTTCTCAAAATCAATATGCAAATTAGTTCAACCTGAAGAGTGATATTGCCTAGAAGTAGATAATATATAATACAGATATTGAGCTTTTAGTGTGTAACTTATTCTTTTTGAGTAGTTACACGTCTACTAATGATCTCTCAGTTGCGTCTCTGTCTTTGGGCAGAGTGCACTCAAGGGCAACTCCGTTAAAGGACAGTTACAAATGAGGAAAATTATACTGAGAGGTGCTGGCCCTAGGGAACAGCTGCCCGAGGCCACGCCTTCTCATTGCACTAGAGTGAAGGATAGGTGCTCACACCGAGGCCAGCACTACCAATGGATGTGGGATCTCGGGGAATTTTTGTTCCTTGCCCGGGTGCACGTGCTCGGGCTCCCCACATTAAACTGACCTTGTGTCACAATCTGGCCTTGTGGGGGGGTTGAGTAAATATCTACTCTTTTGGAGTAATTTCACGTTTTCTTATCTCTCAGTTGCACCTCTGTCTTTGGACAGAGTGCGCTCTGGGGCTTCTCTGCCAAAGGACAGAGGGATAACTGAGAAAATAATACTGAAGAGATGTCCAGCCCTGAGGAACATCTGCCCAAGGCCGTGCCCTCCCATTGCACCAGAGGGAGGGATTGGTGCACGCACCAAGGCCACTGCAACCTACGGTTGCAGGGGCTGAGGGGAATTTTTGTTCCTGTCCCTGGCATATGCGCTCGGGTCCCCACCTAAAAATAGACCTTGTGTCACATCTCATCCTAGTGGGGGACATAGTAAATACTTTGTGTAAATTACTATAAAGTAGAGCTTGGGCTTTTTAATCTCAAAATTCATGGGAGAATTGAGCTCCAATCTCGAAAACCCATCCATAACAGAATGCATGTTAGATAAGGCCCTCAACTTAGCTCAGGAACAAATAATAATAAAACCAAACGAAATCAGCATTAAGCACTCCCGTAAATCATTACTATTTCACCATGAAGAAGCATGGATAAAGAAAGATGGGATATTTGACACTACAGTGCAAAGACATGCAAAATTGTAGGTATTTACTTACTACACAAACTAAGCAAAATAATAGATACAAAATGACACAGGACTCTACAGGAACGACGGTCTCATTATCTTAAGAAACTGTGACAAATAAAGCATAGACAAAACTAGAAAAGCAATAATAAAAAAATTTTAAAAATTAACGGATTTGACATAGGTATAAAAACTAACCTAAATGAAGTAGATTTTCTAGATGTTACCTTCAATCTAAGAAAAGGCACATACAAACCATACAGAAAACCCAATGATAAACCACTCTATATACACACATCTTACAACCACCCACCTTCTATAATCAAACAGATACCAAAATCGATTAACCGCAGGCTTTCCGACAATTCCTTCAATGAATCTATATTTAACAAAGCTATGAAAGACTACGAAACAGCCCTAAAAGATAGCGGATTCCCAGCAACACACACATACTCACCGCAGAACACAAAAAAGGCCAACAGGAAAAGAAATATCATATGCTTCAACCCACCGTACAGCAAAAATGTAAAAACAAACGTAGAAAAAATATTCTTCAAACTTTTACACAAACACTTCCCGGAATCAAGCACCCTACACAAAATATTCAACAAAAACACAGTAAAAATCAGCTACAGTTGCACCGAGAACATGGCACAAATAATAAAAAGCACAACAGGAAAATTATTAACAAACCACACAAACAAATTAAACCCACATGCAACTGCAGGATAAAAAACGAATGTCCCTTAAACGGTAATTGTTTACAAAACAACGTAATATACCAAGCCACAATAAAATCACCAGATAATGAAGAAAAAGTATACATAGGAATAACTGAAGGACGCTGGAAACAAAGAAATTATGTACACAAAACATCTTTCACAAATAGTAAATATGCGAACAGCACAATGCTTTCTAAGTATATCTGGAAAATTAAAAGCAAAACGCAAACCACACCAAAAATATCTTGAAAAATAAGGAAAAGATCATCAGCCTACAACAACCAATCAAAAACTTGCAAACTTTGCTTGGAGGAAAAAATAGCTATCATTACCTTCCCAGACCAAAATAAATTATTAAATAAAAGATCCGAGCTCATCTCAAAATGCAGACATGAAAACAAATTTTTACTACATAATTTAAAAATCGAAAACAGAAAAAATAAACAAATACATAAACAAACAAAATGACAATAAAATAAGCAAAATAAATTAATCCAAACAAATTACCAAATCACACCTGTTAGAATAGACGAAATAGAATAAAAAAATAAGAAACAAAATCAATAAATAAAGTAAATAATAAACAAATTAGCAAACTATTATGACCAAAATATTAGACTATAAAAATCAAAACAAAAAATCGGACAAAAGAAAATAGCTATAATTGTTATATAATGATAAAAAAAAAATGAATAAAAAAATATTATACTTAAAAATCGAAAACCAAAAAGAGAAAATATACAGTGTAACAAATAAATAACAAGTAAAATAAATTGATCTAAATACATCCAAATATATAAATAAACTAACAACCGATACCGATAAACTAGCCGTTAGAAAAAACAAATACAGATAATCAATCCAAATAAATACATGAAGTAATAAACAAATTAAAAACTGTTCCTGCCAAAATAATAGAACAAACGACAACAATCAACCCCAAAATTGAACAAATAGCTTTAATTATCTTCCCAAACAAAACAAAACTATTAAATAAGCTATATAAACAATTTTTACTACGTTAATAAAAACACCAATCAAAAAAAAAAATATATGTAAAATAAAAATAAATGAAAACAAGCAAAATAATTTAACCCAAATAAATAAATAAACGACTGCCGGTAAAATAACCGCCAAAATAGACTACCCACAATGCACCACTGACCCACATATATATATATATATATAAATAGCCAAGAAAAATAACAGCACTCGTGGCCTGACGATTGCATCTAGCTTGAAACAGACTGTCGCCTCTAAGTGTTGACTTATATATATATATATATATATATATATATATATATATAAAATTCAAATTTTTATATCATTGTGCCCCATGCAAAGGCACTAAGTACTGAATGTTAGCGAATATAAGAAAAAAGAAAAATATTAAGACACAAGAACAATAAAAGAACGGGAATTAAGAGTGAAGATAATGATTGATATTACATTTAAGTTTTTGAAGATCAAACTTTACTCAAAAGCAAGAAGCCAGAAGAAGTTTCACAAGTGAGAAGTGTGAGAAAAGAATCTGTTAGCATAGAACTTACATTTAGTCATTTCAAATTGATAAGACCTTGCCACCAATCTAGTACTGAACTTAAAATCATAGTTTAGATATCATAGAAGAAAGTTTATCAGAACAAATACCATGAAATTATAGAGAAGTCACCTTATGGTGGTGGGAAAGCAACTGAAACTGAGATGTCATTTCAGGACCAATTATATTGCAGATTCTTTGGATTTTATCAAGGATCTCTAAATAAATAGCAGAACCACTAGACCATATATGGCAGAAATTTGGACAAATGGTAGACTTATAAATATTTTAGATTCAGGTGAGAAAAATTGTCTAACATGACACATTGAACCAACTTTCCTAGCAACACACTTAGCAACTGATTCAATATAATCTATCCACTTCATGTCAGCAGAAAACATTAGCTTGAGAAGGTGCAATGAGTCACTCTCTTGGAGGTTAGCATCAGCTATGCTGCTGGAAGGTAGAAAGTGTTCTCTCAGCTGATTGATAGCAGTTTCATTTTGGAGGTGTTAAAAATTAAAAATTAACAAACCTTTCCTTGCTCCTAATTAACAGAATGTATGTCATTATTTGAATTAGCTGCAAATTTGACCTTATTGAACTAATCAGACTTTAGTAAATAGCTGTCATCAGCATAGTTGAGAGTTGATGCCATCAGAAAATTCATTGATGAAAATTAGAAACCACATAGGTCCAAGATATATCTTGGAGGATATCAGTATTAATGCAGAAAGTTCTAGATTGGTTGTTCAAGACCACTTTCATTTTGTGATTCAAATAACTGAATTGGTTCCAAAATTAGTCCGAAAATACCACCTTTTAACTTATAAAGAAGACCAGTAAACCAAACCCAGTCAAATACCTTACAGATATCCAAAGCATTAACCCAAGTTTCACAATTCTTATCTAAAGCTTGATAGACTCTTTCAGCAATAATCATTGATATCTCAATAGTTGACCTAGAGAAGCAAAAGCCATATTGCTTATCTGAAAGAAGACTCTGCAAGGTGAGATGCTTAACCATTTCAGAATTCATTTGAGCCTTTAGTACTTTGGCAAAAAGAGGTAGAAGGCTCAGAAAATTCATCTGTGTTCTTAAAGACTAGAACAACAGAAGAGGATTTTCAACAAGCAAGAAACAGCATAAATTTATGATAGTGTAGAAGAAACAGGAGCCGATTCAGAAGCACATTTTTTTAGGATAACTGCAGGGATACCATAAAGTCCTCATGCTTTATGGAGATCCAGTTTAGAGATGATAGAAATCATGGACAGAGTTATATGCACATTGCTCAGTGGAGACTTGGTACTAATGGAAAGTCAGGCAGAGATACTCCAGATATATAAAATCAGTTGTTCCTGAATTGACATTATATTTTGGCTTAAAAGTTGATTAACATTTTCTTCTATGATGAATGATTACTTTGGTAGTTGTCTTACATTATTTGATAACTTATTACTATAGTAAAATAAGTCAAGGCTCTTTCTTTTAAATTGTAAGACAAACACTGCCAGAGTATATGCTAATAAATCATATGAACTTGCAATATTGGCAAGTGTCACTTGAATTGTTGTCAAATTGATCAAATCTGTTACACATTGATGTGTTCAACTGTTGTTCACCACATGGCCATTGATTCTACTTGGACTCTTTTCAAAATCAGTCCAAGGTTTTCTCGAACACCAATAAAACTGGGCACCTATCCAAACCTTACAACACTTTACTCCAAATGGCACCACTTCATGTGTAACTTAATATCCTGGCTTAAATTAACTTGCATCTATCATTGACATTGCATTAATGGTGGCCACTTGCTCTGGCTTGTTAGGTTGTTTGCAGCTTTTCTTTTTTAACCTATACTAGACAAAAAAAAGTGCCAAGTTGGTATACAGGAAAAATTGAATTTACATGACATTTATTAATACAAAACTTGCTATATTACCTTGATAGAAATTACATTTTCTGAAATAAAGCATTTTCAAAAGAATGTTAAAACAGTATTCTATTATATCTCCTAAAGGTTGTTGCTATTTAGCTTTTTGGCCTTATGCCTAATAGTTGTGTATGTGTTCTTCACAAGTTTATACACTGTCCTTGGAACAATCGTGAAGATCACTTTGAAAAGCTGAACAGTGATTTTTATTTATTTATAAAAAGTGGAAACCTAATTTTAAGTATTTTTTTTTGTTGATGGAGAATGATTGCTTGAAGTTCTTGCCAACAAGAAATAGATTTTTTTTTTAGTGCTTTCTCTGACATTATTGTGCTTACATTTTCAGTTTATTCATTTGTTCAATAAAATTTTGCAGACAAGTATGTAGAATTACAAATATATATATTCTATAAACAAATATGGCTGTTCTTAGATTCATTGCAATGACCCTTAAGTTGTTAATGTATGGAATTTGTCCCTAAATAGTTTTGTACATAAAAGCAAAATAAAAGAAACTCTGAGAAAATGAAATTTATTCATTTAATGCTTTGAAACCCTTAATTTTGAGGAAAGTTAAATGATTATATTTAAGCACACAAATTTTAAATGGTATTATAGTTGCATTTTATACTGTTTAGTAGTATCATTTGTCATTTCAGCCTCTGCCTTCTATACATTATATATAGGTTGAGACCTATCAATTAAAATATATGAACACAGAAAATAGAATTTTGTAAATTTCAATTTTTACCTTCCTTTTGAACAGTTAACTTTGCCTTCTCATTTTACTTTAAAAAAAAAAAGCTCCACGACAGTGATGTTTGCTTGTAAGCGAAATTGTCACTAGGACATAAATATAACCTTTCAGCAAGTATTGCCAAGATGCACAAGATCTGGACATGACAACTGGACAGAAAATTCAAGATCAAAATATTTAGAGCTGTATTTGGCTGATTCTACTCCATGGCTCAGAGACATAGACACACTTTAAAGGCATGGAGAAATGTCTGGATGGAACCTACACCTGTCTTCTGATGAAAACTCAAAACCTCTCTTGGAGACACCATCTGACAATCCATCAAATCTACAGCAGTCTTCCCTGTGCTTCCTCTCTCATACAAGCTTATCAGGCACAGTTAACTGGCCACTGCCACCACATGCTGAGAATGCAGCTGTCTCCATGATCTTGACTGTGGTTGACACATGATGAAATACTGCCAATAACCAAAAAAAAAGAAGAAAAATATGCAAATGTAACAACCTATATGGTACAGAGGTAATCCTTGATTATCAGTGACCAGGTAGAAATATTGGCTAATAGCAATTCCATCATTGTAGAGCTTTAAAAATTTCAAAGGTTGAATTCGGTTTCTTAAAGAAATTTGAAAATTACAACTCATCAGAAAAGTTTTGTGTGTGCATGTCTTACAATCAAACTTTGAAAATTGATGTCACATCAGTTTTAAACTAAAAATTGTGATGTGCATTTAATTGTCGATTAAATTTTCTAAAGCATTTTATGCAAAGGAGCTATTTTTTAATGAATAAAAAAATTGCACACTATTGATTGTTCATCTAATAAATTGTAGCTAAACTTTTTGAAGGTAACATTTTATTAAAACCTATTTCAGTGAGGTAGTTGACTTATTGATCAAACTGGAAATTATCAAGTGGAAGAGTAATTAATACTTTATTGCTATTTAAATAAATAAAATGTATGCAAATATTGAACATTTCAAGAAAAAGATATATCTTCTGTTGTTATAGGCAATATTGTGTTTCATTTCTATGAAACTAGGCTTACAAAAAATATTTTTTAAAATGAATATTATTTACATCTTTTGAGTACAGTAGATTTAATTGTAGGTTGATATTTTTACTACTTTCATTGTTCTTTTATCATTAGATTCTAATTAATGTGAACTCTTAAATTTGGATTTTTGATATTTATATCCAACTCATGACTCTTGTTACCATCTTTAATAGATAACTTTAAAAAAGCCCCCCCCCCCCGGTTCTTAATTAACATTTTAATTGGAAAACAATAATGGAAGTTTTAAAATAAAGGATGTTAATGCTGAATTTTTGTCCCCCTGAGAACAATCTTAAAAAAATATCAAAGATTGAAAAATGTAAATGTATCTTTATCTCCTACACATACCACCATAAAGAAATATAAAATATGCTTGCAGGAGGGATTTAAATTTTATGTTAAAATAGTCTAAGTATTGAAAGAAAACTAGTATATTTACAATTTAATGGATGTGATACTAAGGCAATAAGCAGTTGTTAAAATGGAAAAGTGCCTATGTAAACTGAAACTCTAATATAAGCAAAATGGTTATAATGGTTCCAGAAGGATAAATATAAAATACTTTTATTCTTCTTCTAGCTCTTTCTTGTATTTCATTCATCTTTCATTCCTTTTTAAAAATTTAAAGGTTTCATTTACAATATTTTAAAGACTTAACGATGTAAATCTAAACTGTCATCGTACACTAATCATGTATTCTACTCATGATTAAATTATTTTTTTTCATTTCTAACCTTCTATACATTTGTTATAAGAAAAATAAAATGCTATCATGAAATATTAAAATAATTCTTTTCTTCTGTTGTTTTTTTTTTTTAACAATGCTATTATTCATTACATTAAAATGTTGGCTAATTATAGAATATTGTGACAATATTCAAATCTGCCATTCTTGAAATTCTAAATTTTAAAAAAAATGGTCTTCATTTAAAAGAAAAAACATACTTATAAAATGGTTTCTGTTTTAGTTCCAGGAAATAAATCAGTATAGAAGATAGGTGAATAAATTATTATTTTCTTTTTTTAGCAATCAAGGTAAATTGCAGACATGTATCCTGTATGTGGATAGTTTCAAAAAGCAAAAGAATGAAATAATGTATATAGGCAAATGTAAATGTTTTGTTTTTAACCTGACATTAAACCAGAGCTTATTTTTTAACTTTCTTTTATCAAATGTATTTGAAACATCAAAATTAGCACAAGATTTTGTATTGGAAACATGTACATTATATGCTTCTGAAAAACTTTTGTGATCCTAAATAATGCAAATTCACAGGGAAATCCCAGTTTTGATTATCACTATTATTAAACAAATAACAAAAGTTGAGACACCCCCAACTTTTTTTTAAAAATTTGGCCAGGGTCAAACATATATTGAAGCTTAAATACAAATTGTTTCCATGAAAGCTAATGGCAATATATTGGCCAAATAGCAGCATACATGCAAAGTTGAATGAAACTTTTTTTTTCTCTTGAGACTCAAAAGAAATGATAAAGTTGACAGTCCACTAATATCATACTTAAATTGTCTCGTATACCACTTTTTACTTATACATTTTAAGGAACATGAAGAAAAATTGACAATATAATCATACAAAAGCTCTCGCAAAGAAAATTGCCTCCTTTTTGTCCATCAAAGCATAACAAAAGCATTACCATTGATGTTGTTTTTTGTTTGTTTGTTTTTTTGTTTTGTTTCTTGTTTTATTTTTATTTTTATTTTTTTCAATAAAAGCATTACCTAGACCATTGCTTACTGTGTACTAATCTTAACTAAAACACAAAATCTTAATAAAGCAAGGCACTCTTTTAACAGATGCATGCCTGCTAAGTTTGTCTCAAATTTTTCTATATCATTTACCCATAACAGCATCCCAATCTGAGCATAGATTAACCACAGGAAGCAAACATTGGTTTTTGTTTTTGTGTGTGTGTGTGTGTGTGTGTGTGTGTGTGTGTGTGTGTGTGGTTAATGCAAAAATAATGTCATGTGAGAAAACGACATTATTTTTGCACCAACCTAATATATATATATATATATATGTAAATATATATAAATAAAATCTATAAAAGGCAGGATGTGTGTGTAACAAATACACGGCTGCAATTTTCGACAGATTTGCACCAAAATATACATGCACATGCTCCAAGTTAGCGGGAAGGTCAAGACCGACTTTGCATTTACCAACTCCCATCGATAGTAGAAATAATCGATTTTTTTTTTTTTCATGCTTCTACGGCAGTTTTCATGTAGTTTGCGGCCATTTTCTACTGGCCAGAGTGAGAGCCTATAGCTGGCTGCCATAAATAGGCAGGAAGATTCTATTGGCCAGCGTGTGAGCCAACAGTTGACTGAAACGAATGTTAACTAGCATGCAGAAAAAATCTATAGCCGCATTCGTCACAAGTGGGAAAAATTTAAATCTGCATGGCACTTTACTCCAATTGGCTGATTCACTTGCTTAAACTCAACGTTGATTCTAATTCCGCAGAACTGGATTGGGTATGAAAAAGTATTTGTTGTTAACATTCTTTTTTCATTCGGTTTTTCGAGTTACGAGTCCTTTTTTAAAGCTGATCGTTTTGTGTTCATTTTGTTTAGTTCTTTTTTCGTAATAGATTTAATGTTTAGTATAGAGCTTAGAAAAAATTTGCAGTGTGAGATACATACAGAAAGGCACCTAAAACAATAGAACATGATATCAATAAAGAAGCTAAAGCAATCGCCCAAAAATTAGACCTAGATGACCGAATAAGTTGCATCAGCAAGGTGCAAGCCTTTATCACACTAAAAGACCACAAAGAAAATTTCAAAACCCACCCTGCATGCAGACTAATAAACCCAGCCAAAAGCAAACTAGGTAAAATAAGTAAAACGATACTAGAAAGAATTAATTCTGAACTTAGGAAGAAGTTAGGAGTAAACCAATGGAAAAACACAAAAGCAACTATTGACTAGTTCCACAGCATAAATAACAAACAAAATTGTCACTTCCTACAATTAGACATAAAAGAATTTTACCCATCCATAATAGAACGTATGTTAGATAAGGCCATCAACTTAGCTCAGTAACAAATAATAACAAAACCAAATGAAAACGACATCATTAAGCACTCCCGTAAATCATTACTATTTCACCATGAAGAAGCATGGATAAAGAAAGATGGGATATTTGACACTACAATGGGAAGCTTTGACGGTGCAAAGACATGCGAAATCGTAGGTATTTACTTACTACACGAACTAAGCAAAATAATAGATAGAACTGACACAGGACTCTACAGGAATGACGGTCTCATAATCTTAAGAAACTACAACAAACAAAACACATAAAACTAGAAAAGCAATAATAAAGATTTTCAAAAATAACGGATTCAACATAGATATAAAAACTAACCTAAACGAAGTAGATTTTCTAGATGTTACCTTCAACCTCAGAAAAGGCACATACAAACCATACAGAAAACCCAATGATAAACCACTCTATATACACACATCTTCCAACCACCTGCCTTCTATAATCAAACAGATACCAAAATCGATTAACCGCAGGCTGTCTGACAATTCCTTCAATGAATCTATATTTAACAAACCTAAGAAAGACTACGAAACAGCCCTAAAGATAGCGGATTCCCAGCAACACTCAGATACTCACCACAGAACACAAAAAAGGCCAACAGGAAAAAAAATATCATATGGTTCAACCCACCGTACAGCAAAAACGTAAAAACAAACGTAGGAAAAATATTCTTCAAACTTTTATACAAACACTTCCCAGAATCAAGCACCCTACACAAAATATTCAACAAAAACAC
>OZ038475.1:6409062-6416562 GCA_964036315.1 Acanthosepion esculentum | reverse complement strand
TGCATTAATAAAAGATAACTGGTTGTGCAATTTTAATTTATTAAAACTCAAACTTAAAATTGGATTTGTATATTTTCACTTAACTGTCAAAATTATTGTTTTATTCAATATTTTGTGTGTAATATTTTAAGGTTTCTCATTTTTTTAATTGATGTTTCTCTGTCAACTGCTCTTTTTAATATTGTGTATGTGAGCGCTAACATCACAAGTAGGATTTTGTAAATACGTGAAAAATTATTACATGTGGATGAAAGGAGAGAAAACATAAATGCAAAAGTTTTGATGTTTCTTGTTGATGCTTTACTTCAACTAACTGCATCAACCCAACTTTATCTTAGTCTTCTTCTGCATTATGAAAGTAAATGTTTCAAACAGTAGGAGGGGGAAGGAGGAGGAGGAAGGAATCTATAATTAAGGCATCACTGTCATCCTAGCCAGCACCCCGGCCACCAATACTGTTTGTACCAAAGTACTAAATAAAAATAATTCTGTTATTTTGGACCTAAATTTCAGGCTTCAGTTTCTATGTTGTGAAATGAAAAAGGATCGTTGATGATCAAGAATTAATGACACATCAGAATATGGCTATTCATGTGGATATATATATACTTTATAAAATGAAATGTAGAATCCCGTTTGTGTGTTCAGAATTCTTACTATTTTTCTAATTGTTCAAGTACATATCTGCCAAAAATATTAATTCAGTGAATAAAGAATATAGAAGTACTTACAATAAATTTGGCAAAACCAGTTTGCATTGCTAGCATTTAATGACTAATAAAAATCAATTGGTACAAAACTCAATATTCCAGCAGTTGATGATGCTTCAGTAGTTCTTTTATTCCTAACAAAATAACAAGGAGACACTTTAACATTACTTTAGTGAGAAAATATCATTGGTTATTCCCCCCCCCCCCAAGATTGATGTAAAGTATAAACACAAGCCTGTCGATCCAAAAGAAGGTTGAACTAAAGAAAAAAAAAATAAAAATTCTGACTATAATCAATGATGATGGAATTGTGGGTCAGATGTCTTATTAAATTAGTATTGACCTTGGTGCATTCAGCAAAATTGTTAGTCTGGCAAGGCTTTTGAACCATGGCAACACAAAAATAGTTTGTGTTCTTGTGGATTTGGCTCATATACTAAAAAAGGGGAGTAGGAGAAATACTTGTTTTACTGAAAAGTCTAAATTGAGTAAATATAAAAGATGTCCTTATACCAATTATAAATTCTGGTATCTTGTAGGTATTATAAATTCTAAGATAAAGTATTGATTGATTTTTTTTTTTTTTTTTTTTTTTTGTTAGTGCTTTCTGATTTCCTGAGAATGTGCCAAGTCTTTTAAAAATTGCTGGTCTGGTAACTAGTTATATTGCTAAACAGTGTTTTCCCAATATACCCTCCTCTAACATGAACTCACTCCAACCATGTTCATATTGAAAAACAGTGTTTGTATCATTATATTAACATGTTAATTTTTGTGTCAAAATTGAAGAATTAGTGCAGATTTGCCAACAAACCAACACAGTTGCAACAATATGACCAGCTTGCAAATTCAGAACAGAAAATTCAAATTCATCTGAGTTGTACCAATGAGCATGCTTGCCACTTCAGAGAGTGCCCACAAGCAAACTGAGAAATTGTCTTGTGCTTTGCTTTTATATTACAAAGATATTTGCCTGGGCAGCAGATGGTCATCACTGAATGCTTGTTAGCTATTTCAGCTGCTCATTCTAATAACCACATGCTAATTGCAGCCATTTTTCCTAGCTATACACCCTCCTGGTCTTTTGACCCTAATACAACAGCTTGGGGATAAACTTTTCAGCAGGGTACTTCTTTGAAGCAGATGCATGAGAAACTCTCTAATTTTGGGGCGAGCTTCCAACAGGTCGTGATCTTTATCATTCAGATTGTCATCATCCCCTAAAAGCAGACAGGTTTCATCTTCAGCTGATGGTGATACTGCTGCCTCCTTATCCATCGACTTGTACAAGCCGGAAGGAGGTAGAAGTCTTTCACATGCTATAGCACTCCATAACAAAAACTGCTTGAGGACTTAAAACTTCCTGTAACCTTTCCTGTTTTATATCTAGTCATACACCTGTTTGTTTGCTATTTCTCACTAGCACAGTATCCTTTTTCATGTAGGCTTTATGCTCTGGTTTATATTTTGTCACTACTTTTAACTTGAACCTCATATGACCAGAGTGAATCAGCAGGAACAGTTGTGCCATCCATAGATGTCACATTATACCTATATAACACCTCCTGGATGGAACACTGCTTCCTAACAGCCATTTGCTTCCCACTTTTAGGGTACTATTCAAGAATGCCATTTCCAGATGCCATATATGTGCATCAGAAGTGGACTCTCCATTAGTCAGCAAAAAGTTCTGAAGGTCTTATTAGTGAATGATGCATCATTATCCATCAGAATTTCAATGAAGAATACAGCTTAAAGGAGCCAGATCACATTCACAGAATCTTGATATAATGGACATTGGATAGTAAATCACATTGACTCACAGTCTATCAACGTCAAGTAGTAGTCACCACCATAGTGAGTTATGTCCATCCCAAGTCTGTGCCATAAAGCAGAAGCCTCCATTTGTCCTTTCTGCCAATGGATTGTTGCTGAACCAATTGCTTGGCACTTCATACAAATTTTGATGTTCAATCTGATGGCTTTTTCACATGTAGAAAGAGCAACTCCTCTGACAAAGTAAGTGGTTTGTTTAACCCTCAGTTGCTCACTGCATGAGTTTATTTCCAGTATTTGGCTGGCTTCAATTTCTCTCCAATGTCATCAACTAGGTATTTATGCAGATGACACGACCTTTTACACCTGTCTTAGTAGCAAATCTGACAGATCTGACAAAGTAAACCTAGCGACTTCTCTTGAAAAGTACATCCAATCAATGGTTAACTGGGGCAAGGAATGGATTGTAAATTTTAATGCCTCCAAAACAAAACTGTTTTCATTTAATCACCACAAAGAACCTTTTTTCTGCCTGCCATCAACATGGCTGATACTAAACTCCAGGAAAGCAACATACTATGCCTTCTTGGCTTCATGTTTTCCACTGACATGAATGGTGCAACTATATCAAATCAATTACTTCTACTGCAAAGAAAGATGGTTCACTGTGTCGAGCCAGAAAGATTTTCTCCTCAGAATCCAACTTGCGCATTTATAAATCTACCATTTGTCCATGCATTGAGCGCACTGTTGTCACATCTGGTCTAGTGCTTCTGCTGTACGTCTCGAGATTCTTGACAAAATCTAAAGAAGGGTCTGTCATGTAATTGATTCAAAAATTTAAATGTAACATAAATCACCATATTCTGTTTTCTTGAACCTTGTTCCTTTTTTGTCCTTTCTTCAACCCTCCTTATTCCCAGTTTTCTCATTTTCTTTCACTTTTACTCTCTGTAACCATCTGCATTCTAGTGGCATTATCGCCTTGATTGCGGGTGAAACAATTTAAAAAAAAAATCAATGGAAGACCCATTTGTCTCTCACGATACATCAACCTCTTTGACATTTGTACACCATTCACCTCTGACAGTGTTGTTCTGCTTTAACTGAGTAGAGTAACCTCCATTTGGTCGCCCCATTCTTTTGTCCTTGCACTTAACCCTGTGCTTTATGATGTCGGTTGCTAGACACAACCATTTGTATACCAGGGGATGTCCCACAAACTTGCAGCAGAATAAGACGACCTTTCTTCTGGTAATTACTTTGGGGACATCTGGGAGTGCATTCCCCTATTTCCACTGCAAGATGCCATTCTCTTCCCCAGTCAAGTTAAGCACGATCTGTCAGGTGTTCAAGGTCTTTACTTATGAGGCCAAAACATGATGAATGTTCTGTAATGTGTGTACTACATCGTCATTGATACAAATGTCATCAGCATATGCTGAGATTGTTTTATTTGATTGCTTCTTCTTGGGATAGTACAGCTCTTAAGATGAATTTCATTAACTGCCCTATGATATTAAGCCCCAAACCCTAGTCTGGTCTGGCAGTGCCTTTTGCTGATGAATATAATCATGCAGAGTAACTTGATCCTTGGTGACACCACTTCTTTGATCACACAGACATCCACAACAGCTGCAAACATGTCAACATGCTGCTGCTGGTTCATCTCCCCCAAAAGTCCATTCTGAGAAAAAACTTCTGACTTGTTCTGCTTTACTGCTTTCATTAGTCCTTTTGGTTTTCCAAGTTCAAGCTCATCATAAGAATTAGCTACAGCTGTTTTGGATCTGCTGCTGAAGTTCTCCTTCATACGCACTCTTAACCTTTGCAGACATGGGGTACACTGTTGTGCAGTTTTGCAACTTGCATTACTTTCCATCCACTTCTATGAAGCTGTCCACTCATTTCATTGCCAATTGAGTTCTACATGAAAGTCAGGTTCAACAATGCAGAGTGTTGCACATGCAGTTAATTATTTCCCAAAGACCCACACCTCATCAGATGTCAGCACCTTAATTGGATCAATACCAACTAATAAATCAAACCCCAGAGGTTTTCTATGTACCACCAAAGCATTTATGAAAATGCTCTCTCTCCATCACCTATTCTGGGGTCAATAGCTTCAATGCATCTGATTGTTACTACATCTATGCTTTTCCTTTTCCTCATCAGGCACAGCTCAATAATGTGAGAGTAACTGAAGTCTATTAATCCAATACACTTTTCTCCATACACAAAATCCTTCAAGTGTGAGTAATGTCGAATTGACATCTTGTAAAGAGAGAGGAGTGGCGTTTCTTCAGCCTTTCTCTTGAGGAATCTTGCAACAGATGGCTTGGCTCTTGGCACCAAAAGCAGTAAATGATATTTATTTGCTCTCAATCTTTAGGTCTCTCCTTTTAAACAATGCAGAACTTTGCCATGTTGTTCGGCTTATTGCATGAATGGCACATTCCAGTGCTTGTTTTTTCTGGTTCATCCATATCATGCACTGGTCACACACAGCTGCTACCAATGGTCCTACCCTCTAAGGGGTCATCAGTTAATATTGCTCTTGCTCAGACCAGCATCTGGCTAAGACAGAGGAGGCTTAAAGGAAAGAGTTGCTTGAAGTAATCTGGTAACAAAGTTAAATATGACTTCACTCAATTATGTCCTTGAATAGGGTAACAAAGTTAAATATGACTTCACTCAATTATGTCCTTGAATAGAATGAAGAGCTTTTCTATGAACTCTCAAGTGTGTAGGCAGCTCACTACAAACTGTTACAAAGGAACCTGTGGAAAAAGCCCCTTTATACTAGAGACATTTCTCCTCAATCAACTGTTGATACAAAGCGAATGCCCCACCCACCAGATACATGGGAAGCCCATATTGTCATTTTCACCCCACACAGACAGCATCCCAACTCTGCCTTTTCAATTGATTCAACAATCAACTGGTTAGGATTCATATCATCAAACTCTGGCATGAGTTTAAGATGTCATCTATCAGGACAAACGCTGAAAATGTTTGTGTTAGGAATGAAGAATTAGTACAGGTTCACCAATGGACCAAAAGTCACAACAAAGTGCCCAACTGTTGTGAACTTGGAACACACACTTCAAACTAACATAACTGTAAATGCACTTGTCACTCCAGATAACCCAAAAATGAACTGAGAAACTGTCTTGGTCTTGCCTTATATATCTCTAAAAGGCAGGATGTGTTTGTGTGTGTAACCAATGCACGGCTGCAATTTTCGACGGATTTGCACCAAAATTTACATGCACATGCTCCAAGTTAGCGGGAAGGCCAAGACCAACTTTGCATTTCCCAACTCCCATCGATAGTGGAAATAATCGATTTTTTTCATGCTTCTATGGCAGTTTTCATGTAGTTTGTGGCCATTTTCTACTGGCCAGAGTGAGAGCCTATAGCTGGCTGCCACGAATAGACAGGAAGATTCTATTGGCCAGCGTGAGAGCCAACAGCTGACTGACATGAATGTTAACTAGCATGCTAGCATGCAAAAAAAATCAATAGCTGCATTCGTCACAAGTGGGAAAAATTTAAATCTGCATGGTACTTTACTCCAATTGGCCCATTCGCTTGCTTAAACTCAACGTTGATTCTGATTCCGCAGAACTGGGTTGGGTGTGAAAAAGTATTTGTTGTTAACATTCTTTTTTCATTCGGTTTTTCGAGTTACGAGTCCTTTTTTAAAGCTGATCGTTTTGTGTTCATTTTGTTTAGTTCTTTTTTCGTTACAGATTTAATGTTTAGTATAGAGCTTAGAAAAAATTCACAGTGTGAGATAGGCAAGAAGTAAGGCATGTAGCAACATCAGCACGGCAAAGGGCACTCCTTTAGAGGCAAGGAAGGGCAAAAAGATTTTAAGTCAAGTGATAGCGATTGCTGTATGAGTTGTACAACGTTTGAATCAAGCCCGGGCAACGCCAGGCCATGCTGCTTGTAGTAGTTATTTGCATGAGCAGCAGAAATATTTGTCAGCTATTTCTACCGCCCACTGCAATAGACAACTGCTAATTACGACTGTTTTTCCTTGTTATAATTCTCTTGTTGCCAAATATTTTATGGCTTTTTCTTAAATTAAGGAAAATTTTTAAATGCTGAACATTATATTTCAATGGTAGATCATTAGTATGGAGACTAAGTATCTTGAGGTTTGAGATTTATTACTGTGGCTCTCATTGTAAATGAAAAATAAAATAGAAATAAAAAAATAAACATCATAATATTTTTAAAACTGGTTTTTAATTTCTTCAGAGATTTGCAAATATGAACATCAATCTCCATTTTATGGTAAAATAGACTAACTACAGTGTGTATAAATGTGAAATATTGTCACATGTCTATAATACCTACTCATCAATCAGCTGTGAAACCTATCAAGTTTATTTTAATAAATAAAAATAGAAACGTTTTTTAAAAGGTGCCATTATAAACTATAAAGCTTGCTACTTATATGTTGGATAGGAACTAAAGTCCATGTTGTTTTTTTAAGTGAATTTCAGACAACAGTTAGATATGTGTACATAGATTTATTTCAATCACAGATATGCCATTTGTGTTCCAATACCTTTCACCATATTTGTGGCACCATCCTCCAAAAACTTGTCATTATTTTGGATGATGAACTGATCTAAATGGTTTTACAGGATTTCAGAGAATTGCAATTCTTTCCATTAAGAAAATCTTATAACAAGTGAAATAAGTGGTAATCTAAAGGTCCAAGGTCAGGTGATAAGGGAAGGTGTAGTTGGACATACCAGCCAAGTTGTATCAATTTCTGTTAGGGCTGCAAAGATATGTGAAATGTGGCACTGTCCTTATGGAAGGTGACATCCATGCAATTGGCCAATTCCAAATGTTTTTCATAGATTGCTGCCTTCCATTGGTCTAATTACGAATAGTACTTGTCTAAATTCAACATCTGATTTTACAGAGAGAGGGAGAGAGAACCCATAATACAGAATACCCTTCCATTCACTCCAGATACTTGGCATCA